>PVJD01007838.1:0-79312 GCA_004026545.1 Mormoops blainvillei
AAAAAAAATCAAGCACTAGTACATATATTCTGAAAAAAGTAGTTTGAGAACTATTTCCCAAGGTGACAGGCATTTTAGAAGTAGTTTGACACCAATTTTATTTCCATGTATTTGGCTATTTAGATTTTTAATAGAGGCAATGCTAAAACAACATACTTGCAGAAGCAAAACTAAATGGGGGTTAAAATAGGAAATAGCATAGTATATCCTCAGAAAAGATCTAAAAACAATGATGAATCCAACAGCAACAAGCGTCCCTAGGACCTGTACTATGAAATGGAAAATGTGAACACTGAACACTAAAAAAGGAGGGGGCGGGCCTCCTGGAGAAATCACTATTTCCGAGTTTGCAGTAGGAACTGTACTTTGTGTTAAGTGACATAAAGGCAGCCCCTGCCTTTTTACCCCTCGTTTTCAAGTTGAAGGCAATTAAGGTAGGCGTATGAGAATTAAAAGAAATAAAACCTCATTGTCCAATGAGTTCTATTATGTGTAACCCATTTAACTGCCCTTTCTATATCTAGATGCAAAAAAAAATGGTTGATAAATTTCCACTGGTTGGCCTAAGTGAGCGTACAATAAAGTTTTATCAAAGAGCACCACTGATAACTTACTGAATTTTACCCAAGAACAAAATCAAATTAAACTTGGTATAATAAAACATAAAAATAATCTTCTCCAGGCAAAACACAAATACAAAACCTACTGTTTTGGCAAAAATCTATAAAAATCATACCCATAACCGGGAAGTTCCCATTTACAGAGAGCTCACTCACTGCACCAGATTCCTACAAGGCCAAATAATGAAGCTATTTTCCGTTCTTCTCGGAAGTCTCCAAATAGCCACCACTTTCTTCCATTTATCCTTAGTCAAGCCTTCTACAACAAGGTGGTATAAAAAAAAAGATAGCAACTTATAACTTAGCTATGTTATAAAAGTAAACTCTACTTATTCGTTTTGAACAGGCTAATAAATGCATGTGTACAAAATCCAAGCCTCCCTCATACCCCTGCACTCCAGCCAGCCAGTGTTTCTTGGAATAACCACTGGTAATTTCTAGAGCAACCCTCCTGAATTAATAGACTCTTCTTTATAGGTTATTCACATATTTTAAAATATTAGCAGGGAAGTTTTAGTAATTTTTATAAGTAAAATAGTTTCTTAAAAACTCTCCTCCTCTTGGGTCAAGTTAATGGTACATAGATCAAGTCATCCAAGATGAAACACGAGAAAGTCCACTGCTACCACTTCCTTGGTAGCTCACCCACCTAAGCAGAGCCCCAGGCGGAGGGAGCGATGAACAGCTGACAGAAAGTAGAAAACGAAAGGCAGAGCGCTGCGTCCCCCCGGTAGGGAGAGCATCTTAGCCATGACTGCAGTTATTAAAATACTCCTTACCATTTCCTTTCTTCCCACTAGGCTTTCCTTATTTTTAGGTTAGTCAAAGGACAAATAACTCCACTGACCATTATGGAGTAAAGAACAGACATTTGCATTTTCCATTAAGGTATGCATTTTTTTTCTTGGAGCAAATATTTATATGGATATACTTTAATTTTAAACTCTTAATAATTTTTCTGATAATTGGTATTTACCCTCACCTCCGCCCCCTAAATAAGGCACATATAGAGGCAGCAGGAATTCTTCCATCTAGGCTACAGAAAACCAGAAGAAATGTCGCTCCCAACCTATCAACAACAACAACAAAAACAGATCGACTACAAAATCATAATTTGAACTCGTGAGACAGCTAAGGTATGAAATCCAAAGGAAGACAGTCCCCTCAAGGAGATAAAGGAGGTAAAGAACCGGCTCTCTGGTGCCACAGCATGTGAGGAAGACAGGCCTGGTTCCACAGGAGCAGGTAACAAACCCCTGAAGCTAAATGCTAAATTCACATCCCTTAGTCTACCAGGTAGAGGCTCCTGAGAAGACTGGAGGCAGGGTGGGAGACCAGGGAGGGCTCCCCTCGGTGGTGCAGACCTGGAAAAAGCTGCCAGTAAAGGAGGGGCATGAAGCCCTCTCCCCTGGGACCCTTCTCCCCTGTGCAAGCAAAATCTTTAAGCTGCTGGGGGAGAAATATCAAACCCTGTCAGCCACAGGGCCAAGGTGAAGACCCACTGCAGCGGGGAAAGAGTAATGAGAAAATACTTTCTTGCCCTAGGAGGGGAGCAAGAAGAAGCCCCAGCCCAGGATTCTATACCAATCACTAGAAGACCCTATCACTGAAAGAGGGATAATATTACTGAGAAACACTCGAACTATGAGATGCATGCACACAGAACTGAGTTTAAACCAGGGCCAAAGTTTAAAAACTCCTTCCAGCTATCAGGCTAGCACTCTTCTGATGGGGGCAAGCACATGGAAAGGCACCCTTCTGAGGCACAGGTGCAGAAACAAGGTCAAAAGCTAAAAGTGGAAAGAACATTGAGAAAAACCTTCCACATCTCAGTCCTCACTCTAAGCAGAAGGAAGAGATGAATCTAAAGCTAGCCATGCACTGAAAACAATCGTAATAACAACAAAACCCAAACCTAGCTCAGCTCCTGCCTAAATTTTTTTTGTATAGTTTACCGATTATGCTATTACAAGTTGTCCCATTTTTTTCTGCCTTTTATCACCTCCGCCCTGCACCCCATCCCATCATCCCCTGCCCCTCTTAGTTCATGTCTACGGGTTCTATGGGTTGTACATATCAGTTCTTTGGCTTCTCAATTTCCCAGTCTATTCTTAACCTCCCCGTCTTTTTTTTTTTTTTTTGGTCAACATTTTCCCACCACCACTTTCCCCAGCACCCCCAGCTCCACACCTCTCACCCTCAATTCTTCCCCGATTTGGCCTTGTCGATGGATCCTTTATGCATGTTCCTTGATGACCCTTCCCTTTCTTTCCCCCACCCCCCCATTGCCCATTATCCTCTGTCCTCCTCCCCTCTGGATACTGTCAGTTTGTTTTTTATGTCAATGTTGCTGGTTATATTTTGCTTGCTTATTTGTTTTGTTGATTAGATTCCACTTATAGGTGATATCATATGGTATCTGTCTTTCACTGCCTGGCTTATTTCACTTAGCATAATGCCTCTAGTTCCATCTATGCTGTCACGAAGGGTAGTAGCTCTTTCTTTCTGCTACACAGTATTCCATTGTGTAAACGTATCATGATTTTTTGATCCACTCATTTACTGTTGGGCACTTAGGTTGCTTCCAATTCTTGGCTATTGTAAATTGTGCTGCTGTGAACATTGGGGTGTATAATTTCTTCTAAACTGGTGTTTCAGGATTCTTAGAGTATAATTCCAGCAGTAGAATTGCTGGGTCAAAAGTCCTGCCTAAATGAACTCAGCCCTTTATATTAATTACCTAGTAAAAGAAGAGACATGCCCATTTCCAGGCATAAATAGTTTAACTCTCAGTCTCCACTGTTTTACATGTGAGGTCCAGCTCATTCACTCACAAATTAAGACACACAGAAAAAGTGCCAGAAAAAAAAACTGTCAAGGGACAAAATCAGACTAAGGGATGACTCAGATGTTCAAATTACCAGAATGATTTAAGGTAATTATCATTAATATGTTAAAGTCTATAGTGGAGAAGATAGAAGTATGCATGAATAGATGGGAAATTTCAGCAGACAGATGGAAATTGTAAGAGTCAAACAGAAATGCTAGAAATTAAAAGCAAAAAATAATAACAAGAATGTCATGTCACTGAGGGCTCATCATTAGACTCAATGCAGTCAGGAAAAAAATCAGGGAACCTGAGGATAGGTTAAAAAAAAAGTACCTAAAATGAAACACAAAGAGAAACAGAGCATCCAAGAACTGTGGAACGATACCCAACAATCTAAGAAAAACGTAATTTGAACTCCAGAATAAGAGAAAAAGAATGAAGCAAAGAAATATTTTAAAAGACAACAGCCAAAAAATGTTCAAACTTAATGAACTGCCTCAAAACACAGATCAAGCTCAAAGAACCCCATGCAGGACAAATACCAAAATATCACCTAAACATAACATATTCAAATCACTAAAAATTAACGGCAAAGATAAAATATTGAAGGTACCCCCAAAAAAGGAACAAAAATCAAGACTTCTCATCAGAAACTATGAAAGAAGGCTAATTTTCCTTTAAATTACTGAAAGAAAAAGTAATAGAGATTATGACACCTAGCAAAAGATCTTCCAAAAGTGAAAGTCTGTTTTTCAAATAAGTCAAAAACTAAGATAATTCACTGTTAAGGAGACCTGTGCTACCAGAAATGTTAAAGGAGATTTTTAGGCAGAAGGAGAATAGGACTGGATAATAATTTGAATCTACATAAACAGAGTATCCAAAATGGTAAAAGTTAGAGAAAATGTAAAAGGTATTTTTCTGTATTTTCATTCTTTCTAACAGATAATGACAATCTAAAGCAAAAATGGTAACAATGTATTGGTTACTAATACATGTATGGTCACTAACAATGTAGGTCATTAACATTAAGTGTGTGACAATAACAGAAAACATAAAAGAGGAACTAGATATTATTGTTTTGCATAGAGTTTTACACTGTACATGAAGTGGTAAAATATTGTTGGAAGGAAAAATGGGAGACATTAAAGGTATAGGTTACAGGTAAAGGTATAGGTTACTAGAGTAAAGGTATATACTGTAACCTCTAGGTCAAATATAATTTTAAAGAGAAATATACATAAGCCAATATTGTAGTTAAAAATTGTCATATAAAAAATATTCAGTTAATACAAAACCAGATAAAAAAATAAAAACTAAATTAAAAACAGATGGAAGAACTAGAAAGCAACTAGTAAAAAGACAGATTTAAATCCAACACAGCAATAACTGTATTAAATATAAATAGTCTAAATACATCAATTAGAAGATAGAGTTCTTTAGATTAAACAAAAAAGCAAGACCCATCTATAGCTTGTCTATAAAAAGCCCATTTTTATTAAATATTAAAAAAGAAATGTGTTGGAAGTAAAATGATGGAGACAGATCTACCCTGCAAACACTAATCAAAAGGAAGCTAGGGTAGCTTCCTTAACATAAGACAAGAATTAGACTTCAGAACAAACAATATTATCAGGAATAAAGAGGGATCATAAGAGAGTCAGTTCATCAAGAAGACAATCTAAATATATAGGCAAATGACAAGAGATCTTCAAAATACATCAAACAAAAACTGATAGGACTGAAGGGAGAAAGAAATCCACAAAACTACATGGAGACTTCAACATATCTCTCTCAGAAATCATTAGAACAAGTAGGTATAAAGTCAGCAAGAATACAGAAAACCTAAACAACACTATCAACCAACTAGACTTAACTGACATTAATGAGAGCACCCCGCACACTAACAGCATTATGTACGTTATTTCAAGTGCTCACAGGACACTGACCATGATAAGCCACATTCTGGACCATAAAACAAACTGGGACAAACTGAAATAAACTGAAATTTCAAAAGATGTCTTCTGATCACAACAGAATTAAACTAAAAATCAATTATAGAAAGACATCTGGAAAATCCCCAAATACTGAGAAATTAACATATTTCTAAATAACCCATGGATCAAAGAGGAATTCACAAGGAAAATTAGAAAATATTTTGAATTGAATGAAAATAAATAGCACTGCATACCAAAAACTATGCAACACATCTAAAACCATGATTATAGCCCTGGCCAGTATGGCTCAGTTAGTTGGAGCATCATCCTGTAAATGAAAGGCTGCAGATTTGATTCCCAGTCAGGGCACATACCTAGGTTGCACGTTCCATCCCCAGTCCGGGCACAGACAATCCCCGGTCCGAGTGCGTATGGGCAGCAACCAATCGATGCTTTTCTTTCACATCAATGTTTCCCTCTCTCCCTTCCTCTCACTCTAAAAGCAATGACAAAATGTCCTTGGGAGAAGATTAAAAATATAAATAAATAAATAAGAAAGAGAGAGAGAGAGAGAGGAAGAAAGAGAGAGGAGAGAGAGAGAGAAAGAGAGAGAGAGGAAGGAAGGAAGGAAGGAAGGAAGGAAGGAAGGAAGGAAGGGAGGGAGGGAGGGAGGGAGGGAAAGGAGGGAGGGAAGGAGGGAGGGAAAAGAAAAGAGAAAAGAAAAGAGAAAAAAGAAAAGAAAAGAGAAGAGAAAAGAAAGGTATGATTACAGAAAAATTTGTAACATTAAAAGTTTATTCTGGGTGGTTACGGGGGAGGAGGTAGGCAAAATGGTGAAGGTGTCAAAAGGTACAAATTTCCATTTATGAAATAAATAAGTCTAGGGGATGTAATGTACAGCATGGTCACTACAGTTAATTATACTGTATTGTATATTTGAAAGCTCGTAAGAGAGTAGATCTTAAAAGTTCTCATCATAAGGAAAAAATATTTGTAATTCATCACTGTGTGGTGATGAATGTTAAGTAGACTTAGTATGGTAATCATTTCACAATATATACAAATATCAAATTATTATGTTGTACACCTGAAACTAATACAATGTTTTGTGTCAATTATATCTCAATTTTTTAAATGCTTGTTTTTTAGGGAAGTAATGTCTCAAAATCAATGATCTAAATTGCCAGTTTAGAAAACCAGACAAAGAGCAAATCAATTCATAGTCAGCAAAAGGAAGGAAATATAAAATGATGAACAGAAATTGGAAACAAAAAAATAATAAAGATTATCTGAAAACAAAAGCTGGATCTTTATGAAGATTAATAATTGATAAACCTCTAACCAGACTCATCAAGAAAATGAGGACACAAATTACCAATATAATGAATGAAAGAGGGCACATGACAACAGATCCTACAGACATTAAAATATCATTACAATTTTATCTCCATTAATTTGACAACTTAGGAAATGGATCAGTTCCTTCAAAGATACAAACTATCAAAACTAACTTGAGAAGAAATGAATAACCTGAACAGTTCTTTATTACCTCTTAGAAAATCTGAATTCCTAGTTAAAATCCTGACAAAGAAATCTCGAGGCCCAGATGGCTTCACTGAGGAAGTCTATCAAACATTAAAGGAAAAAAACATCAATTCTAAACAAACTACTCTAGAAAATTTTCCAATTCATTTTATGATGCCAGCCTGACCTCAATTCTAAAACTGGACAAAAGTATCACTAGGAAACAACAGACCAATACCCCACATGAACACAAACGCAAAAATCCTCAAACACTAGCAAATCTCATCCAGCACTATGTAAAAGCAGCACATATCTTTTAAATGGTTTAATCATCTTTTAATCCTGATCTGGAATTACTCCCAAAGTCAAGTGGGATCTGATTCCATTCTAAATGAAGTATTGATGTAAACATAGAAATTACTTCTCTAACTTTTCAAAGCTACTTTCAAAGAAAAGGTACTGCAGGCAGTTTAATTTAAGATATTAGGAGGAAGACTATAAGGAAGTTGAGACCCTACAGAAGAAACCTTAAGAGTTAAAAGTGATCGACAGCTTTATGAACACACACTCAACTAAAGGGTGTGAACCTATCTTGGTTTCAAATAAAGAAATCTAGATAAAGAGCCCTGGCTGGTGTGGCTCAGTGGACTGAGTGTCAACCTACAAACCTAAAGGTCAAGCCACATGCCTGGGTCATGGGTTCAGTCCCCATTAGGGGAGTACAACAGGCAACTGATCAGTGTTTCTCTCGCACACTGATGTTTCTCTCCCTCTCTCCCTCCCTTCCCCTCTCTAAAAAATGAATAAAATCTTAAAAAAAAAAAAAAAAAGAAGGAGGAGGAGGAGGAGGAAGAATTTAGATAGAGTTACCAGCCTATACTAAAAAACTCAGTTTAGTTTCCTCAAAGTTTCCAAGTTTACGACCCAAAGCATAATCCCTAATCTACCTCCTGAGCGCTACATATCCAGTTTGGTTTAATTACTTACCTTCAATCTGGCTAGTATCTGGACATGGCTTCTTCTTTGACTCCGAATGTCCGGTATTCTCATCAACATCCAGAAGAGGAATGTAGTCTGTTTTTCCAACAGTTTCTCCCACAACATCATCATAGGCCTCTGCCTCCAGTGTGGCCATAAAGTCCCGTTTAATCTCTCCCTCAATTTCTGGAGGTGGTTCTGTTAACGCATCTGCAAGACTGAGGTCAGCCATTCTGCACCACTGCAACTGCCTGGTTAAGGGGGAAAAAATGTTTCATATGATGAGCACTGTAAAGGGGAAAACATTCCTAGAAACCCCTGTCAGAGACTTTTAAACAAACAAACGAACGAAAAAACTAAAATCCAAACATTTAGATCTAGAAGAGGTACCTTCATTTTACAGATCAGAAAATTAAAGCCCAGTAACAGACAGTCTTACCCAAGGTAAACACTTTCTTCTCACATCTCTGGGAGGTAAACAGAGCATGTGTCATGTGTCCTTTTCATTAGTAAGAAACATGAAGTACAAAAAAAAAGTTAATTTATCCTAGATCATACCCAGTAAGACTCAAATCAGATCTTTTGATTTCAAGTCTTATAACCCTTTCAAATAT
Source organism: Mormoops blainvillei (assembly GCA_004026545.1). NCBI lineage: Eukaryota > Metazoa > Chordata > Mammalia > Chiroptera > Mormoopidae > Mormoops > Mormoops blainvillei. The sequence continues at coordinate 8,504 of PVJD01007838.1, forward strand.
TCCATATTCTTCATTTCCAAATCATATCCCAGAATAATTCTTTAAAGAATAAGCAAAGAGAGGTCAGGTGAGATTAGATTCCCATAAAAAAGGGAATCTAATTACTATCAGGCAACTGAAGTCACCTTTCTTGACCAAAGACTGTGACTATGGGCCTCATCCTGGGTAAGTCTTGCTTCTTCATGATTCACTTGTGGACAGCTATGTCAACACCAAACTACACTCAGCCCTGCTGGCATGAAAAATACAGACATGTTCCCTGAATTAGCTAAGAAGAGGTAGTTCCTCTTTGTGGTCATATATAGTACCATCTTTACAGAATACCAGGTTCTCAATTTGCAAACATAACCTGAAATTAAGAAGTATAATCTACTATAGGCAAGGCTGTAGGTGAACAGCCAAGAAAATACAGAAATAATGTAAAAAGAGTCGAAGGGCCTGCAATAAGTTGAACTCCCAGTACATACACAGCACAGTAGAAAATAAAAAGTATGCAGGGTAGTACCTCTGCTTTCAAAGGGTCTATTTAAATAGAGTCTACCAACAGACTCATAAGAATAAGGGGGCATATGAGCTTGACCAAGTAAATGTACATCAAATAGCACTTTTTTAGTTGCATGGTGTAAAGGCTACTGCTTCTGTCTGCCCAGAAATGTGTTCTTTCTTATCTTCTCCCCACACTTACACCAGTGCACCATTGGGTTAGACACATAACTGGAGTTTGGCCAATCAGAAAACAGGAAGACAATGGGTGGAAAGGACCATTTCAGGATTACATCCTGGAAGGAAGGCCCACGAGTGGCAGCTGCTCGGTTGCCCTGGTTATCTCCTTTCTCAAGTCTAAGTGAGTGACCTTCCAATCTTTCTTTTGCCTAATTTAGTCAATCTATTTCTGTTGACTAAAGAATCTCAACAAATATACATAGTCTTTCCCCAACCAAAATTTTTAAAAGACAAAATTTACTATGATTCAAGACACTTAATGGTCAGGCTTGCCTTTCCAACTCTCTTCCACTGTCTGCCTCTCTCCAACAAATTTACTAAGGAGAAAGAAATACACACAGCAAGGAATACAGTCACTCTGTCTTCATCTTTGTCCCCAAACACTCTCCTCCCACTTTTTCTATCCTGTGATACAAACATGAAAATCACACTTTTTCAATCATTATTTCTTCTTAGCTCCCAAATAGGCCCAAGTTGTGAGACTGCCACAATTATAAAATATGCACAAATCAAATGCATCTAGAACCTTGAAAAATCAGAAGCCAACCCATCCCCAGTTCCCAAATCCAACAATTAAAAGGCTTTGCTGTGTGTTTCAATGTTGTAGAAAGTATAAGAGTGGTAGCATAGAGGCTTAAAGCAAGCACAGATTATAAATTCAGTTCTATGACACAAAACAAAGCAGAGAGGGGATAAACCCAGGAGCAAGACTTACTTCTAGGCAAGTGTCCAGAAAAAAAATAATAACATATGTCCAACACAGGGAATGCTGTGGGGAGGGGGTGGGTCATATCTATATATAATGCTTGTTGAAACATTCACTATATATTCTTTTTTTTTTTTTTAGAGAGAGGGAAAGGTAGGGAGAAAAAGTGGGAGGGACATCTCTGTGGAAGAGAGACATTGATTGGTTGCCCCTCATATGCACCCCAACTGGGGACCCAGGCCCACAACTCAGGCATGTGCCCTGATCAGGAATCAAACCAGCAACCTTTTGCTCTGTGGGATGACATCCAACCAACTGAGCCACACTGGCCAGGGCTCACTATATAGCCTTTATATAACTGCAAGTTAAAATACCAAGATTTGGAAATACTGAATTTGTGTAGACTTCTAAATAAAGTATTTTCAAAAAATTTAATGATAAATTTGAGCCTGCTTCCATATGTCTTATTTGTTTATATCAAGTTTCTTATTTGAAATACCTACCATATTCCTGATCAAAATTTTTAAGTGCTGGTCTTTTCAAATACAAAAGGGCAATAGAAAGAGCTTTTCCTGATTCCTTAAAACAAATATGGTGTTTAAATTTCTCATGATTATGCTAGGGAGATCCTAAATATAATCTTTCTTAATATATAGTATTTCAAAATAATAAAGCTTGCTTTAAGCATACACAGATGTTACATTACTAATTTTAATAAAATCTGATTTCTAAAGAAGGGCTAAATACACTAGTGACTCATTGACTTTTTCAAAGCTGAATTTCCACTTTGAAGTCATAAACTCTGTCATCTACTCTAGGCCCAGTAATGTGATTAAGTTCATTTATATCTTTAAAATGTCAATTAAGTAAAGCCATTTTTTAAAGTTAATAATTATCTTTCAAAGAATATATAAAAAATCAGTCCCATATGAACTTGGAATTCTGTTTGGAAATTGGTATGCTATTAAAATTTTGCTGTGGACAGCCAATGCACTTCAGTTGCAAACAGCGGAGCTTTCTAGTCCCACTGTGTCACATGTAAAACTGAAAGCAAACGGACTAGGACAGCTTTGATTTCACTGGTTTACCGTTTTGATAACATTATTTAATGGCCAGAACGGATCTACAGTACAATTTTTATGAGAGCTTCTCTTTAAATAAAACAAAGGACTACTTAAATTTCAGGTTTTTAAGCATGAACTCTTTAATGCTAAAGTCTTTATAGCTTCTTGTCACAGTAGCCATGACTATTATTATACAAACTTAGGCGATGTGTCTGCAATATCTTGTTTTGAATTATTCATTTATCACTGTAAATATTTTATCCTCAGAATTTTATTTAGAAACTAAACACAGGTACTAAAGAGTATAGATTTATCGATTTGTAATCAAAATTTTGATTGACTATCATATGACAGTTTGTTAAATGCATATACTAAAAGTGTAATTCCGAGTTGGAAGTTTTCTACTGCCTTTGCTTCATTAGTCTCAAACTAATTTCCATGCATGCTGTAAAAATAATGCCTCACTGTATGAGGTGTTTTGGTTTCAGTTACAGTAGCATCTGTAACTAGTTTCTTGAACTTCAGTACGAACTGATATAACCAATACCATAAAAGAATTTAGTCTCTTCTTCTGAAGTTGCAGAGACTTAGAAAAAGAAGGACTACTTACTCCAGTTGGGTCTTTTGCAGTGTACTTCATGGTTTATTTGTCGCTGTTGTTTTATTTGAAATTTTGTCCTATCAATAAGACATTTAATCTAAGAAAATTCAAGATTATCAGGACATATGAAGCCAAATATGAGAAAACCCTCTTTATACTCTTTCATTAAAAACTTAAACATTTTAAAAAGAGATATAAAAATAAGCTAATACTGGAGAAAAAACAGGATCATAAAAAAATATTCAATCAGTCCAAAAGTACACAGAAAAGGAAGCTAGAATAAAGGACGTATAGAGCAAATAGCAGCTACCAAGATAACAAATTTAAATCCAACCACTTCAAAAATCACATTAAATGTAAATAGTCTAAATCCAATGCTTAAAAGGCAGATCTTCAAATTGGACCAAAAAAACAAAAAAAACAAAAAAGCAAGACCCACCTATATGAAGAAACCCATTTTCATTAAATATAAAAAAAGAAATGGCAGGGATGTGGAGAAATTGGAACCCTCACATAACTGCTGGCAGGAAGGAAAAATGGCACAGCCACTATGGAAAACAGTATGGCAGTTCCTCAAAAAATTAAAAATAGAATTATCATATGTGCCAGTGCAAAGAATTGAAAGAAGAGTCTCAGAGATATTTGTATACCCATGTTCAGAGCATCATTATTCACAACAGCTACAATGTAGAAGCAATCCAAGTGTCCATGGACAGATGAATGGATCAACAAAATCTGGTAGGTATACACAATGAAATCTTATTCATCCATAAAAAGGAAGGAAATCTTGCCCATGCTACACCATGGATAAATCTTGAGGATATTATGCTAAGTGAAACAAGCCAGTCACAAAAAGACAAATACTAAATTAAAAAAAAAAAAGACAAATACCATATGATTCTACTCACATGAGGTATTTAGGATGGCCAAAATCCTAGAGACAAAAAGCAGAATGGTAGTTTCCAGGGGCTAGGAGAGGATAATGGATTATTGTTCAATTGGCATAGTTTCAGTTTTGCAAGATGAAACGGGTTCTACAGAGGGACAGTAGTAATGTTTGCACAATATGAATGTACTTAACGCCATTGAACTGTACTGAAAAATGGTTAAGACAAAAGAAAAAGGGGGCTGAAAATAAGAGGACAGAGAAAAATATACCACGATAACACTAATCACAAGGAAGCTGGAGTGGCTATACATTAATATAAGACCAATCAGACCTCAGAATACACAATATTACCAGGAATAAAGAGGGACACTACATAATAATAAAGGGGTCAATTCGTCAAGAAGATATAACAATCTGCCCTGGTTGGTGTAGCTCAGTGGACTGAGTGCCCCTCTGCGAATCAAAGGTCTCTAGTTTGATTCCCAGGCAGGGCACATGCCTGGGTTGTGGGCCAGGTCTCCAGCTGGGGGCATGCAAGAGGCAACCAATCAATGTGTGATGTTTCTCTCCCTCTCTTTCTCCCTCCCTTTCCCTCTAAAGCTAAATAAACAAAATCTTTTTTTTAAGAAAGGTAACAATCTAAATATACATACATGTGACAACAGAGCTTTAAAAAATACATGCAACGAAACTGGTAGAATTAAAAGGGGAAAAGAAACAAATCCACAAATCCACAGAGAGGCTTCAACATCCTCTCTCAGTAATCATCGGAAAAATGTCTTTCCTTAGTGAGGGATACCAAAGTGTTGCCACCCCAAGGCAGGCCTTTTGGGATAATGACTAAGCTGGTTATTAAGAAATAAAAGATTCAGAGAGCCTTTGATCCTCCTCCCTTACCTGCCTAAAGGTATTCTGGTAGAAAAAGCTGCTTAAAGTAAGGGACAATCACCTTAGCATCATAACATAAACTAAATGTGGCAAAGAGATATCTAGCAAAATCAGCTCGTTGAACTTCCCTCTGTGTCTCATTGTTTCTCGGTAGCCCAGCAAAATTGTTTTACCATGGTAGCTCATTCTAATCTACCTGGGAATTGCCTACTTTTCCTTTGCATTCCCAGGCCCCTGCCCCCTCTCCTTTGTCCAAAATGGCACACAAAGCTCTAATGCCCAATGTGTCTTCGGGTCTCATATTTCTTATGGCATCCCCCACCCCGCATGTACATCCAAATTAAATTTTGGACATTTTCTCCTGTGACTCTGTCTCATGTGAATTTGATTAGCCCAGCTAGAAGAACTTAGAAGGTAAGAGGAGTTATTTTATATTACTATGAGTGTTTGTCTTGTGCTAGTAGCCCACTAAGACACTTTAATTAAATGTACTGTAGGTTCTTATAGCTTAGTAAAATCAATCTTTTGAAAGAAAAACTTAGAAACTTAATTCACTTATTCTTAGGAATTTACTACAAATTACATGGATTTAAGCACATGGTAAGAAAAATAGGAAGCCATGAAACAGTGATTCATTTAATTCAATTCAATGTTATATGCACAAAATTTTGAAAAGTTTCTGAGATTGTAAAGCTTACAAAGCCTGTAACAAATAGATTAATTATGTTGGGGTGTGATATTTTTTCTTTTTGGAAATAAGCTTTTTTAATATCCCATAACAAATAAGTCTTAAAACAGCCTATCAAAAATCACACTTCGGTTAATTGTTAACTCTAAAGCCAAAACTAAATATATAGATAAATCAAAAGTAATGATGGAAAAAATTAACAAAATAATTCTATTTAGTAATATTAAGTATTATTGTCACTCCAGATTTTGCAAGGGAAAATGCTAAAAAATGACTCATTGAAGAACTTTTCAAAAGTCTAATTCTAATGTCAAAGAATTCCATAAAAAGTAACTGTTTTTCCCTTTTCTACCTATGATAACTACTATTATCAGTTAGCCTATGAAAGTTGTTATGAACCAAAAATAATAAAGGATGTCTATAACTAGTTTCATAATCAAAGAGAATCTGAAAGGACATCTGTACTATCTTTCACAACATACAATGAGAGCCCAACAGATTTATTTTTGCTGGAAATATATAATTATGACACATTTCATGCAATCTACTCAAAATTTTTCAATTTAGGACACAAGAAAATACACAAAATCCAGCAATACATTTTAAACTTCATCTGAGTGCAGGTTCTCAAAGGGCAGTTTTTTATTCGCTGTAATCTTCCCCTCACCCCCACCCTCCACCTCACTCTGCCACCACCTCCCAAACTACTTCCTGAGCTGACATGTGGTTCATGAACAGCAGCTTAAATTCAGCCTAAGAAAGTAAAATTGATAGAAAATTAGTTGGTAAAGGGGAAGGTTACTTGGCTCTGTGTGCATATAACCAATGAGCCAGCATCTACAACTCAACACAGTTTACCCATTCTTTTCTTGTCACCAAATATAAATAGAAGTATGATTTAAATACACACACACAATCTTCTTATAGAAAATGACGCTGTAAAGGCAATGTTTGTGTTGTATTAGAAGTCAAAGAACTGGCTCTTAGACGGCGCTAGTTTTCAATATATTAAAGAGATGTCCCAATTATGTATTCTTTCTAAAACCTGTACAATAAATTCCTTAAGTGCTCTACAGATCTGTTAAACTGGTTCTACAAGTGTTCCAGAATTGATTTTAATAAATTCATTAATAAATTTCTTCCCACACTTACAAACTCATTTAAGGTCACTGAATATTCATTTATGCCTTAAAATGTTTAGTTATACAGTTTATGGACAAAAGAATGTGACAGAGTATTAGTCTCAAATCTAGATATTCAGGAAGATCTAAAAATGAACCCTTGTGAATAAGAAGTATCTACTTTTTAAAAAATCTCATTATTTATACTGACTAGTATTTATACTATTCATCTTTTATTCATATAGATAACAAAGTTAACTTTAAATGGATCTGTTAATCGGAGGCAAAAAAAGAAAGCTGGGTACAGAACTTTCTACGCTTTGCTGAAGCACAAGTTTAATCTGACTCTCACTGTGGCTTTCAGTGAGTCACCTTCCGGGACTGAGTTCTCTAATCTATAAAATGAGAATGGTTAGTTACATGATTCCTGAGCTTGATTATTCATAAGCTACTTATAATTCAGTTTCATCACTTAAGTTAGAAATAAATAAACTTTATACAGATCCTCAATGTGAATGTGAATTCACAATTTAAATTAGTTAAGTATTTTATATATGAAGTACTCTGAGTTATAACTGGGTTCAGGTTTACTAAAAGCTTTTCAGCAAAGGGAGAGACTAAAAACAAACTCATCAGTGCACAGGGCCCCGTTTGAGCAAATCTGACTTGAGTTTAAGAAACTCCACACAGTGCTGGCTAACACCACTCTGCCAGCAAATAAGTCCCATATTATTTAACCCGGCACCAAGAGCACAAGTTTTCAACATAGCACTTTGGACATCTGATCTTTCATTCTGACTACATGTCTGAAGTGAAACTATCTGGTATTTTAGAAGGGTTTTGAAAACAGGTAAACCAAGGCAAACAGATAATGACATGACATGATGATGAAGCACAGAAGAGAATTTTGGTCTCTTGATTACCCTCTTACTATTTATAGCTATGTACTCATAAAGAGTGCATAAGAATATATGATGAGGTCACAAGCACCGTCTCTGTTGTATGGTTTACTTTAGATCACAAACTCAAGAATTAATAACTAAAATGAAAATATTTTCTAGGTCTAGACATTAAATAGTGTTCATATGTGATTTAAATACACGAGGTATGGTCAACTTTTTGAGCTCCTAGAAGTCCTCTTGAAAATTTTAGGTCAGTCATCTTATCTATAGTCAGTCACTTGGGATCTGTGCTCATTCTTTCTGATGAGAAACTAGCAATCTAGTTTGCAAATCGCCTGTTGTTGGCTCTGTCCTCCCCTATCTACGACCCCACCCCAGGTGCTGCTTTGGAGTTAATATGGAAGAACTCATGAAAAGGAAGAACAAAAGCTTAGTTTCCACCAACATACTCAGTGGCTGTTCATAACACTCTAATGTTTTTATTCTACCAAGATCCATTTGAGATAGCACTATTTCAAAAAGTATACAATCCTATTCCACAATTTAAAAGGGAGCAAGGATTAAATAGAAGGACCATGTTAGCATGAATTTATTTCTTATCATGTAGCTGTCCTCCTGATCCTAGTGACAAATTCCACTGGAATTGTCTGAGTTTCCAGATTTAGTGTGAAAAAGGAGAAAAATAATTTAGCAACATGGAACATTTCAGGGAAGAAAGCCGATCTGGAAAAGGTATCAAAGTTGGGAGAGGGCAAGTGGGCCCAAGGAGGGAGAAGAAAAGGTAATACAAGGGTCGAGAGCAAATCTGGCATCTTTCAAAATACTGCCTCATGATAATTTTAGAAGAAAAAAAGAGACGCTTTTCTCAATAACCTGGACTAGTTTAAATACAAAATTATCATTTGTAACATTGTTACCTAAGAGAAATGCATTCTGAGTTCCAAATAACCAAGTTAATAAATGTTTAATAATAATTCTTAAAGGTAGGAGACTGCTTATAATGCTCAATTAAATTTTCTCTGTGATTGATAATCTGTCCTGTTTTTAGGGGTGGGTGGGGTTGGAGGGGTAAGTTATGGACAAGACACAGAACTGCAAAGATACATGGGCTAATATTTCCTTCTATACTTTTTTTTGCATGACTGATATTCTGAAGCCAACAACCAAGCTGCTATCCCAGGATATTAGCGAGAGTGCTGCAAGCCAAAAGGCAGTGCTGTTTCTCAGCTTGGAAAAAACCCAGCGTCTCAGACAGTCCCAATGTGATTATAAGACCATTTATAATCTAACATGGTGAGAGGATAGCCTGCATCATAAAGATTTCATATTTAACATGAGAGTTTTTGAGTTTGCCTAGCAAGCTTTCAGTTACTAAATGGGTACTTTATTCCTCAGATTTGTTTTAATGAATTTCTTTCACAGGCCTATTGCACATCAAGCTGAACCTTGATTAGCGACTATGTTCTGCTCTTAATTTAATTATCTAGAAAACCTTGATTTATATTTCCAACCAAAACTATATTTTATTATTTTATTCTATATATTATTCTAAGTAAAACCACATCTTTATTAAGGACCTCTAGGGGACTCAGCTACCATCTCATACAGCTCAGAGCCACGCATCCACTTGGCGAACCTGCACTTCTCCTGCTCTTCCCCAGAACCAGTCTGGCAAACGGCAACAGACAATTCAGCAACCTCTTGACTATCCTAAGCCATAAACTCCAAATTCCCTGGAGAATAGACTAATTTTCTACCCCCAGGTGCCTCCCTACACAGTTTAAGGACAACAGCTGGACTATTACAAACCAATAGAGATTTCCCAATGCGGAACGGTTCTGTTCCTAACCATCATTTGTCCCGGTCCTCATAGGACTGATTAGCAACAGAAGAGAGCCCTTGACCGCTAGAATAGCGAGGCCATCACCCCGCTGATACATTTTATTTCTATGCAGTCCCCAAAAGAGAGTTCCTGTTCCCATTGCTATTTTAGGGAGCCTGCCCTCTAAATATAAAAACACTGCATACACAGGCACAGACATACTCACAGACAGAAAACCTTGCAGTACAAGGCAGAAAGCCTAGCTTACTTACAGGAGCTATCCCGGCAGCTTGGGTTCAGTCCTGACCGAACACATTTTAGAGCACTAAACAGGCACCTGCCTGCTACATTTCTGTCCAAGTGAATTTAAATCTATTTCTCCAAGAAGAATAATCTACACTAGATACCTCCCACTGTTAGCCATGTGATACAGACAGTCGCTGAAGTCTGGTTATGTGGGCCAAAACAAGAGACGACAATGACACAGCACTTATATTTCTGCTATAACGATCCTTAATGAAGAGCGAATCTTCAATTTTATCTCAATTTTTTAAAAAAGAGAGAGGGTGAATTTTAAGATTCTCAATATCTAATGCCCCCAAATTTGGAAAAAGAGAAAATATTTTTAAAACTTTACTATTCATCCCGTGTATTCTTTCTCAGTCTAAGACCAAAAAAAAAAAAAAAAAAATCAGAGTTTGCTTATACCTTTCCAAAAATTTCTAACCACTTAAACTCTCTAAAGGCTTGTTTAAAACCACCAATTCAAATAATCTAGGATCCAATTCCCTCACTTTAACAGATGACAAAAAAGAGAACCGGAGTGAACAAATCACTTATAAATAGAGCTGGAACTGAGGATCAGGCTAAGAGAGCTAGGAGCAAGGAGTGACAAAATTGGCAAAATATTACAATGTAATAAATAATGAATGTAGAATAAAGGTTCTGCCTTTATCTAACATAACGTCACTATACTAAAAAATTGATTTTTTTTTTTTTTGCCCTGTCTTTTCTTAAAAGGATGAAGGCAGCTGGGAAGAGTTCTAAAACCAAGAAAACATCCTAGTACAGTTAAAAGAACCCCAGTGCCTATTAAAAAAAATCCAATCCTGACTGGTGTGGCTCGGCTGGTTGAGCATCATCACACAAAGCGAAAGGTTGCCAGTTCAATTCCCAGTCAGGGCATGTAGGAGAGGCAACTGATTGATGTGTGTCTCTCACACTCATACCGATGTTTCTCTTCCTCCCTTTCTCCCTCCCTTCCTTCCCTTCTTTCTAAACAAATAAATAAATAAAATCTTTTTTTTAATTCCAAGCTCCTTAGTGTGATATCAAAGCCATGCAGAAGACCCATGCCTATAACCTACCACAACCATCAGTAGGTTTCCGTGTAGGGTCTGGTCTCCCTATATTTTAGTCACATGGAACCAGCTGCCATTTTACAAGTGTATCATGGGCATTACTGCCGTATGGCCTTTGGAGAGGTTCAGAATGAGCCACCCTAAGATGTGCCTCCGTGGTATGTGGATTATTTCACGCTAAGGGCAATCGAAACCCAGAGGACTCAAAAGAAACTTCTGCTCCCTCCTTAACTATCTAGAAGAATTTAAATTAGGAGCTTGGCCCAGGGTAAGAGTTAAAATCAGAAATGACCTTTTAACTATCTATATGGCAGGGAAAACTAATAATTACTGAACATGTGCTCTCCCTCCAATGACCTTCTAGAGCTTCATCAGGGTGCATTACCTCATCCCCAGCTTAGATGTCTTATATACCCATCTTCTCTTTCTGTCTCTGAGTCTCTCATGTATGCAGGGTTCCCATACATATGCATGTATTAAATTTTGTTATTTGCTCTTGTTAGTCTGTCTCACATCTCCTTGATATTAGACCAGCCAAAAGAACCCTGAGGGTAGAGAACCCTGAGGGAAGTTTCTTCCTCCCCTCACCTTGCTGATTGCTCTCAATACTTCAATTCTCTTTGCTCCCTCCTCCTTGTTTGTGAAAGTTCCAAAATCAAGGTCCACATCCTATTATCTTTTCTGTGATTCCTTTTTAGAATCTCTTCTCCCACCACCATTCAGAATTAACAACACATCATCTGTACTTCTGTTCTAACAGGTACAGTCTGAACTGTGGTGAAATTAGCTGTATACAAGGATGGGGCAAAAGCTGGTTTACAATTGTTCAAATGAATAATAATACAATAATTAATAAATAATACAAAAATAGGGGACAGGGGTTGAGTGGAGGGTGGCAAAGGGGGAAATGAGGGATGTCTGTAATAGTGTCAGCAATAAAAAACAAATAAATAAATAAACTCTGTGTTTCATGTACTCAAAACTGTACAACTACTTTTACCCCAGCTTGTATACCAGCAGCTCCTATAAACTACTAGGTCTCAAAGGTCAAGGACCAGGACTAAATGACAGGTGTATCTTCTCTTAGGGCACTACCCATATTTTGCATGTACAATATGCACACACGTTTTTGGCCCAAACTTTCAGGAAAAAAATCTTTCATTTTAATTTTTTAATTCAATTATTTATTTACTTATATTTAAAAACTTTTTTGTATTATAAAGGGTATTATTTGGCATATGAATATCATTATTGCTTCTAAATTTATACTTTTAACACATAAGCATAAAATAAAAGAATTAAAAATTTATATAGATACAGAATTAATACTACCCATGTATAATGTGCATCTTTACATTTCCCTCAAAAATTCTGGCAAAAAAGTGTGCATTATACATGGCAAAATACAGTACTTTACACAGAAGATGGGCCAAAGTAACAAAGCCAACAAAACAAAGGGGCTAACTAAACGGTTCTTCAATGGTGCAACAGAAGCTAATAAAAAGCGTGTCTAATTTGAAATGAATCAGAGGTGCCAAAACTATAAAAAGTCTTCAGAGTGAGAAAAAGAAAAAATAGATTCAAGTCTGAAGAGTCATCACTAATTAAGAATATTCACCTAATTTCTTCTACTTTCCAAACATAGCTTATTCCAGAGCAATCATGAAAAGAATGCCAACAGGGAGTAACCACACAAGCCGGCTCTCCATGCTGGTCATCATTATTACGCAGGGCAATAAAAATAGCTCTCTGCTTTTAGAAAAGCACAACAACATGATGCCATGTTGCAAAAACAAATAGATTTTAATTCAAGAGATCAGCTGCCACCATCGATGTTAACATCACTGAATCAAATATTAAAACTTTTACAATTATTAAAATGTTAACTCTATATTATCAGTTCATATATCTCTGTCCAGAAAAAATAAATTATGTAATTTTACGATGACTTAGTACTGGAGAAACTGGATAAAGGGAAAAGTATTCACACTTGATCAGCTCTCAGCTTTTGAGAACTATTTTATTTAAGAAAAACCTTTCCTTAAATGAAGCAAAGTGAGTCTCTCTCTGAAGTTCAGAGCCACAGTATACCACATTTTATTGTATATCAGTGAAAGTAAAGGAAAATGGAAAACGAAGCTAAAAGTAGATAAAGATTTGTGCTGATAATTCTAGAATTCTGTATTTATAATATGGGTCTCTTCCAGAGGCCCCCTTGGACTAGATGGCAAAGACAGCTTCTTTTTCACCTTTTACACTGGGCATCCAGTGACACCCCATAGGTTCTCATTAACTGCCCATGCATACTGCTGGGTGCACTCTGTTCTAGATCATGACGCCAGCCTTCTCTTGCTGGGATTGACATCTGACCACCTGGAAGGACCCTCCTGGTTCTCCCACTGTTGGTGCTAGGACAGGATTAGCAATGGGTTACAGCAGGAAGAATTCAGAGCAGGTATAAACACTATAGGAATACTTAGTAGGCATTCTGTAGAATGACTTTAGTGATGGTAAATGTTTTGTCTTTAACATAAAGTACCTTACAGATGTTTTTAAAATAAGGGGGCCAGGGAAGCCCAGAAGTGAAACTAATACTATTAAGTGAAAACTGAACAAGCAAAGCAAAAAGTCAAAGGAATCTTCCAAGTTATTATTAACATAACTTTTAACACTGTACCTGAAACAGAGGTAAAGATCTGCATTAAAAGTGAAAAGTCCCAGAGTAGAATCCTTCAGGGACAGAGTTGACCCATTTCAGCTTCTAAGAGCTGATCCTGAACGGCATCCACAATTGAGAGCTACTGAGTTAATCAACAGATCACCTAATACATTAAACAAAGTTCACCAAAATGAAACATAAAACAAAAGCAGGATCTGAAAACTTAACAGGAGAAAGAAAGAAACCAGGCTCTCGCCCTCGGGATGGTAGGTGTTTCAGATCAAGTTCAGTAGAGGTAGAGCCTGAGACAGAGATTCTTACGCAAGTGATCTATTGAGGGAGTGCCCTCAGAGAAGACTCTAAGAGAGGGAAGGGAAGCAAAACTGTGGTTTTAGCTGAAGTCCAGCCTCCACCTCCTCTGGGGAAGCTATGAAGCACAACCAACAGCACAGTCAGTGCCACTCTGAGGCAAGGGGGCCAGGTTTTTATAACTCTCATCAGACAGTCATTGGCTGAGTGCCATGTGAACAAGAGGGACGTAACTTCCCAACGTTTCTGGGGGAAGTGGCTCCTAAGTGCTGTTGCCCATGGCAGCTAACCCTCATAGCAGGATGTGGGGTGGGAATAAAGAGTGCACACTAGCTGGTAAAGGGACTCTAGACAAGACACCAGCATCATCCACTAACGAAGAATCAACTGTGTAACAAAAAAGCATAGCAGACTGGTGTAGGTATACAAAATAGACTGAGCAAAAAAAAAAATCTTTAGTAGAAATAAAGTAACAAAAAGTTTAATTCACTAAAAAGATTTACCAATATTAAAAGTTAAACCTGTACATACTGAACACCACGGCTATTTAAAAATGCATAAAACTGACAGTAATGTGGAGAAACAGGTGAGTCCTCCTTCATAGGGAGATGTCGTAATATATCTCTCTCAGTAGTTGGCATATCACATAGACAAAAATCAGTAGTATATACAAGCTTGAACAACTCAATACACAAGTTTCAGCTAATGACACTGTGATTCTGGCACAACCATCAAGAAAGAGGTCAATCTCAATAACTATATGTACATCTATTATTATCTCAAAAAAAAAGTTTAATTTTTAAAAAAGAGGTCAATACAAGAGAACAGTTTCAAAACAGAACCACTACATATGCACATAATTCATGACAAATGTGACATTGCAGAGCAGTAGGGAAAGATGTCTTTTTATTTTTATTTTTTAAAGATTTTATTTATTTTTAGAGAAAGGGTAAAGGGAAGGAGAAAGAGAGGGAGAGATACATCAATGTGTGAGAGATACATCAATCGGTTGCCTCTTACACACCCTCAGCTGGGCACCTGGCCCGCAACCCAGGCATATGCCCGGACTAGGAATCGAACTTGCGACCTTTTGGTTTGCAGGCTGGCCTGGCACTCAATCCACTGGGTCACACCAGCCAGGGTGATCTGTCTTTATAAATGGTGCCGTGTCACCCTGGTCTGGTGGTTCAGTTGGTAGGAGTATTGTCCAGTGCACAGAAAGGTTGCGGGTTCAATTCCCAGTAAGGGCAGGTAAGGGAGGCAGCCAACTGATATTTCTCTCTCATCGATGTCTCTCTCTTTCTCTCCCCTCTTCCTTCCTCTAAAATCAATAAACATATCCTAATGTAAGGATTAAAATACATAAATGGAAGGAAGGAAGGAAGGAAGGAAGGAAGGAAGGAAGGAAGGAAGGAAGGAAGGGCGTGTCAGCTGGATATTCAATTATTGGGGGAAATGTATCTTGAGTTCTACCTCACACTGTACACGAAAATCAATTCCAGGTAGATGGCAGGTCTAAATGTGAAAGATAAAACAATAAAACGTCTAGAAGATAATCTGGAGACTGTTTTTAAGATCGTGGGGTAAGCAAAGCTATCTTAAATAGGTCACACAAATCACTAACCATAAAAAATTAAAAAATGATCAATTGGACTATAGTAAAGGTAAAAGTTTAGGTCCATCCGAACATACCATTAAGAGAACAAAAAGCAAATCACAGGGTTGAAGAGGATCTCTGCAATACATAAAAAGAAAGAACTCATATATATGAGAAATACAAAGAACTCCTACAAATCAAAAAACAAAACAGCCACCTCTTATAGGAAACTATCCAAATGGCCAATAAACACATGAAAAGTGCTTAATTTTACTAATTGTCAGGGAAAGGTAAATTAAGATCCAATAAATATCAGCCAGAACTGTTAACACAAAAAAGGCAGACATCGAGTGTTAGAAAAGATGGGCAGCACTAGGGCCCCTCATGCACTGCTATAAATTGATACAATCATTTCAGATAACAGTATGTCATTATTTATAAGGTAGAATTAGTACATATCTTTCCCAGCTTTTCCGTTTCTAGACATGTGTCTTAGATAAACTCTTCCATCTATGAACAAGAATGTCAGAGCAGCATTATTTATAACAAGAATCTAAAAACAGACACTAGGTTAAGTTTTATATTAATTTAATGAAATCAATACAGCATTGAAAATGAATTAACTACAGATATTCCCAACGACATGGATGAATTTCAGTTACATAGCGTCAAAGGAGTCATACACTTGTACTCAAACTATTAAACACAAGGAAAGGCACAAAGTTCAGGACAGTGATACACTTTGGGGAGAAAAATTCAACAGAGAAGGGATAAACAAGGGGCTTACGAAAATCCAATTTGTAAGCTGGGTGGCAGACTCATGGATATTTATCTTCTTTATTAGTCTTTAAATTTTGCATATGTATTTTTTACATACATAAAGGTACATACAACATTATGTACGGCAAAAAAGAAGGGTAGAAGGAACAAGGATGATGGAGGGAGCAGGGAGATAGGAACAGGAGGCAGAAAAGGAAAAAACAAGAAGAAAATTCCCCAGGCAGTACTAAGTCATGAGAAACAGATTGTTTCCTCATTTCTAACAGCAACACTAAATGCTAGAGTACAATGGAGTAACGCCTTTTAAAACTGAAATTTTAAACCTAGAGTTTTATATCCAACCTATTGATATTTATCAAGTGAGGATCAAGCGGTAAATTCAAACAAGCAATAAATATAAAACATTTATTTTTCCAGATACCCTTTCTGAAAGTGAACTTTCAGTGTAGATTCCAAAAAAAATGACAGCATCCTAGGAAAGCCACAGTACCCAAATAACAGTAAAATTAACCTATAACAAAAATGAAAAATCCCAGGATGATGGCACTGCATTAGATCTAGAAACAACTGTCCAAAATTAACCTTTCCACAAACAGTATAATTTTTAAAAGCTGAATGACCTTACATATGTGGTACAGATGCCTTATATTTTTCTACCAATAAGGAAAAAAAAGACAAGTAAAAATTGGAGGGAGGAGGGTTACTGGAAGGGAACTAACTACATAAGAAGGTATTGATTCAAATACAATGCAACATAAACTGTGGCATTATTTTGATATAATATATTTTTAGAAAAGAATGCATTTAATACTGACCCCTAGAACACTGTCATCTGATTTACTAACATGGATGGATCCATGAGAAACTGTATTTTGTACTTAGGTGTAAAAGGGTGTATATGTATACTGTATCACAGGAAGAAATGGAAGGGGAGCGGGGGCTAACTCTAAAACAGCAGCTTTTGAAATCAAAGCTAAAAGGCTTTTGCTGACTGTTCAAGTTTAATCTTAAGTGGGTAGAAGGCAAAGAGAACTTTGCCTCCTCACTGGAATGTGCTTCTCCATTGGTCCGGGAGTCCACATGTGCTGACCTTTAAAAAAGAGGATAAGGTCTGTCTGTTCTCCCTTCTGCTAGTGGGCTGACAGACTGCACATGGGTGGATGAGGATTTGGTGGCTCTGATGCTGGCTGTGTTCAATATTCTACTGTATTTCTTGTACAAGCACTGAAAGATTTTTGCCATAAATGCATTTTTAATCCTTCAAAAATAAGCAAGACATATGAGATAAAAGAGAAGTTTAAACCACAAATAAAATTACAAAAGAAAATAACATGATATAAGCACCTTGGGGGAAAAACTCAATAGAACAAGCACCAAGGAGCTTACAAACTAAAATTACAAAGACTTCCAAACTAAATTTATTTCAAGATATTCTGAAGCAAACTCTGAGTAATCAAAGGTACAAACCGTATCCTGCAATAAGACAAAGATTTTGATGGTAAATACAGAATTGAGGACCATACAAGCTGAAGGAGTGTGGCAGAGACGTGCTCAATGCTCCCAGTCCTGTTTCTTCCTCTGGAGTATTCAGAAAGACATTTCCTACCTTTCTTGCAGTGGAATGAGTGCAAGATGAAGTAACATGCTTCACCACAAAATATTAAATAAGCTCCTCCCTGCTGGTGCTCTTTGCTCTCAACCAAATAAATAAAAAGGATCCAGTGGAAGACTCTAAGACACCAGACAGAAGAAACCGGAATTCTTCAATCATCACAGGAAGCAAGAAATAAACCTTAATTGTGTCAAGTCACTGAAATGCTAGATTATGTTAGAGCAGATAGCATTAATTCCCAACTAATACAAGGATCTTATATGTCTAACATCCCCATTTTACAAATACAGAAACTGATAAACAAAAAGAGTTTCTAAAAATTACACTAGTTAATAGAAGAACCAGGTTCTTTTGTTAAAGACCACATAAAGGCAAGATAGACAGTTTCCCAAATAACATGAGGGACCTTAAATTTCTACAAAAATGCTTGTGAAAATCTCACAGACATCCATCCCAAATACTATGACTGCCACTAGTTCTCACATTCAGACTCATATCAGTAAAATATGGCTGAAATTATTAGAAACTTTGTGTTCCAGAACAGACTAATACATTACATAAAACTTTATATAATTTGTTACTCTATTACCCTCCTTATTTTCTAAGGAGTACCAGTATATTTAAAGTATTACAAACTATGTAAGCATATCATATGAAAATGGTATTTGTGATCATTTCTATGGAGAGTACCATGGACATTACGTCCATGGTCAAATACATAGCTTTTGATTATGCTTTTATTTCTACAAGAGAAGAAAAAAATCCCAAGCTTTTAATAATACATTAGATTTAAAATAATTCATCATTGGCAGGTCGTCTGGTTTCTCTTTACCTCTGTCATAGCTGGATACAAGATCTTGCGTAAGTTACTTCGCTTGATTTGTAAAAAAGAATTAGCCACAAAATATTTTTTCAGTCTACCATTTTGACTATGATATGATTGTTCAGGTCAACAAAATGTACTGAATACTTATCAGATGGAACCATATGAAATTACTGATATTTGATTGTTTTTGACCTATAAAAACTGCATTTTCATATGGCTTGTTCTAATACTAAGTACCACACACTACATTTTTTTAAAAATACTAATTTTACAAGACATATATACACTCACACACTTTTTAAGAAAAATCAGTGTACCAATTTAGGAGCTGCTAAACTGATGTCATTAGAAATAAAGAGCAAATTCTACACATCTGAAGAGAAAAACCTTTTTGTATAGCTTTTACATATCCTCTTATCCTGAGTACTTATACCACCTATGTGCTATTCACAAAGGAACTACACAATATCAGTTGATATATTGGATCACGATACTAAATGTAAATGTTTTGGTCAAAATTGCTGCAGTTACTGTGTAAACATAAAACCTACCCGTCTAGTATTGCATCAGTTTAGACTCCTACTTAAAGATTTAGGATTAAATTTGCTTTGTCAAACTCACAGAGGATTGAATTCCTTGTAAATAGCTAGTCATTCCCATGAAAGACTAAATCATCTATGTTCATATTAGATCCCAGTCAACTGGGTTCCTCGGAAAGCTTGATCAGTCCATGTAAAGCAGGAACTTAAACTGGTCCTCAAGAGACAGGTATTTTCCTGACCAAATCACTTTACATCAAGACACTTTATTCCAAAGACACCAGAACCAAATGGACATATCTTTACAAAAAATGTAAAGATATCCAGAGAGCTGACCTAAATACATCAAGTGAGTATCATAAACTTGTGTTCTTAGGGTACGCGAAAATTTATTTTCCTTGCCTTTAATATTTTTCTAAAAGAATTTTAATCATTCTATAAAACCACCTTCTTGATTAAAAAAGAAAGTCTTCATCAAGGCGAAGGTAGCAGTCTTATCTCTGTAGACTAACTTCTAAAATGTAGTTTTTCCGATTTCAGATTTGCAGTTAGATTAATTCGTATAAGTCATCCTCTAATCTTCGGCAGCTGATTTTAAACAATGAACACCTAGTATCATTACTCCCACATACAACTGCTACAAATTGATTAGCTAAAACTAAAAAACAATGAAACAACTCAAATTATAAAAATAATATATTCTGCCCTAGCTGGTTTGGCTTAGTGGATTGAGCACCAACTTGTAAACTGAAAGGTCACCAGTTCGATTTCCGGTCAGGGCATATGGCTGGGTTGCAGGCCATGTCCCCAGCTCAGGACGTGCAAGAGGCAACTGATCTGTTTCTCTCACACATGGATGTTTCTTTCCCTCTCTTTCTCCCTCCTTTCCCTTCTCTCTTGATTGATTGATTGACTGACTGATAGAGAGATAGATAGATAGATAGACAGACAGACAGCTATGTTTTAAAAATAATAATATTCTCCATAACTAAGAAAATACTGATAGATAGATAGATAGATAGATAGACAGCTATGTTTTAAAAATAATAATATTCTCCATAACTAAGAAAATACTGTTCACTGTCAGCTTTACTATTTCCACTCATCACAACTACATCCCAAAATCCCACCTAACAACACACCCATCAATACAGCTTTTATCACATTAAATCAATTTACCAGTTACTTGAAAAAACAGAAACATAAAATGAATCACCAGTTAATATGGGCACATCTGCCAAATACTGACTGGAGGCAGCAAGCATGCCACGAGTTTAGGAGAGTGAGCAAGCAAGAACCCTCTGTAGCTCATATGAAGCACCATTTGGAAAAAACAAAACAGTCTCCTCTATGACTAAAGCACTTAGACTGGTAAAACTTCCTGCTGTTCTGAGTCGTGAATGGTCACTATTTCACGCTCAAGTGAAATACATGCATAAAAATATCTAAGCAAAATAAGTCAAAGAGAAAAGGACAAGAATCAAATTATTTCACACATATGTGGGATATAAAACAGAAAGCAACAAACAATAAATCTCACAGACAACAATATGGTGATTACCAGAGGGGAAGGGGATGGGGGGAAGTAAAAGAGGGTAAAGGGGTCAAACATATAATGACGGAAGGAGACAACTTTGGTGAGCATACAATGCAATATATAGACAATGTGTTTACAGAATTGTACGCTTGACATTTATCTTATTAACCAATTAACCCCAATAAATTTAATACAATAAAAGAAAAAATAAATACATGCATAAAAATATAAAATAATAAAAAGCAAGGGGGCACCTTAAATTCTCTAGTTTCTTCTCACACTTTACAACTCGTAAAGTGAGATCCAAAGAAGCTTTCCCTTGCCCAGAGGAACCCAGCTAATTAGTGGCAAAGTTAAAATTAGAATCAAGATCTTCCAACTGCCACCCAGCCCAAAGTTCCCTTCCCAGGGTGAGTACTGGCCTAATGTAAAGACTTCTTTTTCAGTCATAAAGTAGAGGTCCAGCGTCAAACAGGGTCCCTAGTACAGTGGTCTACAGAGTGTTTTGGGAAAACTGTGCCATCATCTCAAAACTCAGGAATTTTTGCATGAAAATACAGATCGACAGCTTCTTTAAAAAAAAAAAAATCACACAGCATGTGTTCCCACTTTATATAATATACTGGAGCTAAGAAGTAAATCCCTTCTGTAGACGCCCACTCAGATAGTGTTTGTAACATGATCTTACTCCAAGCCTGCTTCACTCATTCACTGTAACTGCAAGGGTGCTGTAAGGATTCATAGAGATTCCCGCACTGGAGTTATTTAAATCGTCAATCTAAGAGTTCTTATGGTAGTAGAATTGTGCCTGAGTTTTAGTGACTGGGTTTAACTAAATCACAAAGTTGATAGACAGAAAAGATGGGAGAAAGAAAAAGAAGAAAAAAACCACCTACTATGAAACCAGTGGTAACTCCTTTCGACCAATAATCAGAACTTGATTCACACATCCAGAGTCTTACTTTCCTAGGAAGCAATTACCACTACCTCCTTTTTCAAGAATTTTCAGTCAAGGAGGACATGAAAGGCTCTGTCCAGCCCTGGCTGGTGTGGCTCAGTGGACTGAGCACTAGCCTGTGAACCAGGGGGTTGCAGGTTTGATTCCCAGTCAGGGCACATGTCTGGGTTGCGGGCCAGGTCCCTAGTAGGGGGCGCATGAGAGGCAACCACACATTGATGTTTCTCTCCCTCTCTTTCTCCCTCTCTTCACCTCTGTCTAAAAGTAAATAAATAAAATCTTTTAAAAAAGAAAAGCTCTGTCCTGACACCTCTGCTTTAAGGAAAGAGCAAAAATGCATACTTCCTAAAGTATTTCCTAAAGTGCTGATCTCAATGGTTTAAAATTCTGTATATTATAGCTACAGACCACTAGTGCAATGCTACTTTACATGTTTTAAGATTTAGTACTACTATATTGCAATAAAGCTGCAGGGAAAAAAGGTAGGCAGAAGAAAAGAATGACAGAAAGAAGTCTCAATTAGCTACGAACCTAATTTTTCCCTTAAATATGGCCATTTCCATTCCTTTCGAACAGATAAAGTTTAATGAAAATCTTTAAGGGACACTAGTAAGTAGTGGTTTCTAATACCATTCTCTGATAAAGGCACTGGGACTCCTTGGAGGAAAAAATCATTCTAAGACTAGGGCAGCAAATATACAAGCAGAGCCTGAGCTTCTTACACTGTCAGAAAGCTAGGAAATGATTTTTAAAAATTAATCAGGACATGTCAAAAGAACACAGGAATCTCCTGAAAAAGCTTCCAACGACCAAAGCTGGAACAATGTAAGCAATAAAACATAGTACTGGAGTGTAACCAATCCATACTGATATAAATACATAAATTAGTGAGGGAGCATAAATATATCTACCATGAAGAAGGATTCCAAAGAATTAATATAGATATTCCACCTTCTAGGAAGTGGAACATAAACCCTGATTCCTTAAGTGTGAGCAGCACATAGTGACCTCCCTCCAAAGAGTATAATAATGAAAAGTAAGAAAAAACCTAAACTAAGTGATCAAGATAAACATTAACATGAGTAAGTTACGTTGACAGTATGTAGATGTGAAATGAGGAGAATGACATTTTACCTCTGTAATCTTCCTCTCAAAAACTGTCTAATCATAAGAAAACATCAGCCACTTGGAGGACATTCTACAAAATGTCTGAAGTATTCCTCAAAGCTGGCAAAGTCATCTAAAAATAAGGTCCTCAAAAATCAAGTCTGAGAAACTATGACAGCCGAGAGAAGCCTATGCATGATAACTGCCATGTCATAACTTGGATGAGACCCTAGAGCAGAAAAACGAAATCCAAATAAAGTATGAACTTCAGTTAGTAATACTGGTTCATTAACTGTAATAAATATACCATATTAATATAAGATGTTAATAACAGGGGAAACTGGGTGTGGAGTATATGAGAATTCTGTACTATCCTTACAACTTTTCTGTAAATCTTTATCTATTTTCTAAAATGTTTTAAATTAATTTTTAAAATATTTAGATGGAAAAATCTTATATGAACATATTTATGTAAAAACCGATGCAATAATTATAAATTATCTTTATTTCTGAAAATGGTCAGAATGTGCACTTCTAAAGTGGTCTAAGGCAGTAATCAAGCACCTGAATGGCAAAGTGCCATTTCAGCATTTTTCGTTGTTTAAACAGCAAAAAATCATGAACGTGAGCCTTACTTACAGAATTTTCTTTTTTCTTTTTTAAAAATGTTTAAATTTATTTATTTTCAGAGTGGGGAAGGGAAGGAGAAAGAGAGGGAAACATCAATATGTGGTTGCCTCACACACATCCCCTTCAGGGGACCTGGTTTGCAACCCAAGCATATGCCCTAGACTGGGAAACAAACAAGCAACCCTTTGGTTCATAGGCCAGCACTCAATCCACTGAGCCACACCAGCCAAGGCAAAAATTTCTTAAACACAGGAGAAAAATCAATTGTTCACAATACTTCCCATATGTTCCCCAGGACAGGTACGTAGAAACAGGCCTAAAGAAAAGGATAGTACACGATACCCACCTTGAACATTCAAGTAACAACCAGTATTCACTTCAGACTTTAATCTGACCCAAGACCTAAAACTTCACTTACACAATCTATTGTACAATTCCCTGAAGAGTCTTAGTAAATCTGGAGGAAAGTCTGTACAAGAGCACCTTCCGAGTCTCTAATCACTGAAAACTGCCTCTCCACTAAAGCTTCTGATCTGAAGTCCTACCACTGCTACTTTGGAAAACCAGCTTAACTTTGTTGATTCACAAACAACAGAGACCAACTCTAATAAGTAAGGCCTTATTCACGTTCAGAGAAACCAAACAACTAGCAATTTGTAGTTAATATTTCCAACTGAATCACAAGACTATAAAAAGGGCATTTGAATCCAACCTCCCTATTTTATAAGTAGGAAAAAGGCCAAGGGGATTAACAAAGATACTTGTTCAAGGTCATCCTTGAGTCTCAACTAGAACCAGGATTTCCTCTCAGTCCTACATTCCAAAGCAGGAAGCAAGTGACAGATAAGGTGTATTATAATTTTTACCATTTCCTATACTAAGTTAGAATGCTTTAGTTTTCTCAGGGTCAACAAGATAAGTCCAGCTATCAGAAATAGCACCAAATAGTTACCTTTTTTTTTTACATGCCATGCCTACCTAACATATTTTTGTCTATTTAATTATCAATTCTTGCATTGTGCCACTAGTCAATATACATGATGTGAAGCTGAAGCCTTAGTTAAAGTTCCAAAGTGTACAATTTAATTGGGTACAAACAGAAAACTAAGTATATCAGTTTCCCTCCCAGTTGTCCTAAATAATATTTTTATTGAGGTAAAGTCTACAGAACAAATATTTTAAAGTATACAATTCCATGGCATCCACCTGTCTCTGGTTTCAAAATGTCTTTTATATTTGTAATTAGAGATGCACTAATCCAAATATAGAAGAGCTATTCTGTTTTCAATTAATTCATCACATCACAACCAAGGCCTATGCCCAGGTTTCAACCCTAAGTGTATCCTGAGCCCCTTTATCATTCTAATCTCTCTACACGTGGCCAGCCAGAGTGCACAGGTACTGTGCCAAGTACCTTTCACCTTCTTCTACTTATCAGTGGTATTCTATCACACAGAAAACTCACACTCCTGCCCTAAACATAACCACAAAGTCAGCCTTATTGTGTGGTTAGCCTACCCAGAAGGCTTTTGTTTCAACAAATACTTGAGACATTACAAACTACTTAGGAAGGAATGATCTCATCCTACTGATCCAACAGCAAACTTTATCAAAAAGCTTTTTGTTACAAGCTGTGATAACCTAGGAAACCAGATCTGTTTTTACTATTCAAGCAACAAAAAGGAAAAAAGAAATCATAGAGAACAAAATCAGCTCATATACTGACCATTTCTAAATATCACTTATTCTACAGAATTTTCCCCTGTCTTTGGTATCTCACTACAAGTGAACAAAAAGAAAGACTTTCAGAATTATTTAATGCCAGTAAAAAGAAAAATCACTGTAACAATTTTTTAATTGTAAAACTTTAAACTTCAGATTCTAGTACCAATATCGAACCTACACGGGATCTAATTTGTATGAAAAAAACACGGATTTCTCTCTAGCAGCATCTCAGCATTGACTGAGTGCTTATATTCTAGATACTCATCACCTTACACATGTTAATTCCATTAATATGTGGAACAATTCTAGTATGTAGGGATATTATTATCCCCGTTTAAAATGAGGACACCAGGGCCCTTAGAGGTTATATAACCTGCAACTTTTTTTACAGCAAGCTGAGGCAGAGCTAAAAGATCATTAAATACACTGAGAAATCAGAGGCAATATAAATGCTCTTCCACCACCTCCACTTGCAACCCCACTGCCCAACTCCCAGACCCCAAAACAGGTTGAAAGACAGCAACACTGAGAGGCAGAAGGTGGTGGGAACAGGCTGGTATACAGGCAAATATGAGGACTTCTCTTGCTCTAAATGTAAGATGTTCCAGATGGGGAAGGGTTAGCACAAAAAAAAAAAAAAAAAAAGTAGGGAAAAGGGGGTTTTTTAAAAAGCAAAATCTTAGTATTACTGAACTATTTTCCAAGGATTTGGGAAGCATAAGCAATCTAGTCACTTAAAAAGTGTTCTCTGCAAGGAAGAAGAGACCCTTCATCTGGTTCTCCTAGAGCCAAGATGAAATAGCCCCAAACTATATTCCCTGGCTCTAAATCCCTGCTCATCCACTATCCTTCCCATTTAAAATAAACCAAGATGGGCTGGGATGGGGGGAAAGAAAGCAACAGGAATAGGTGGCACCCTAATCACTCTGTCGGTCTCATTTGAAAAGTCATTAATTATCTCAAGTTAAAGATTACAACCTAGATCCTGAAGGCTGGTAACCAGTTAGCTTCTCTCATCAACACTACTACTGACCTCACCCTCCAAAGTAATCTCTTTCAATGTCTAGTGAAGAAATAAAACTGTCATCCATTAGCATTCATCATCTATTAACTTTACACCACTTCTGTTTTTTTTGATCCTTAAAAAAAGTTGCTATTCCTCATACATTATATATCTGGGTACTCAATGCACATGGATGTGCCTTCTCTCTGTTTGGCATACTGTTGAGGATGGAGCCATGGCCATTATTCTTTGACATACGGTACGCACCTCCAGACCTTTGTCCAAGCAGTTCCTTCTGCTTAGGTGGTCAGTGATCCCTCTCTGTTCTCAAACACTCAGGAAATACAAAATAGATCAAGAGTACTGTTTAGAGTGAATCATCATAAGTTTGTGTGTGTGGCAAAATGCATGTGAGAATCAACTGGTTCAACATGCCTAACATCAACTGTAAACACAAAGATCTACAGCAAATATAAGAAATAAAGCTAACAATCTCTTCTGGTTTACAGACCAGCTCTCTGACATTACAAAAGTGAATGCTGTCCTAAAGTGAAAGAAAACGAAAAGATGGTCATAAAGCCAATTGACAAAGACTAGAGTTAGAATACTGACCTATGGCCCTGGCCGGGTAGCTCACTTGGTTAGAGTGTTATCCCAATATGCCAACGTTGCAAGCTCAATCGCTGGTCAGGGCACATAAGAATCAACCAATGAATGTATAAATAAGTAGATCAACAAGTCGATGTTTCTCTCTTTCTCTCCTCTCCCTTCCTCCCTCTCTTCCTCTTTTCCTCTCTCCCCCTAAAGTTTCTGCAGACAAAAATAGAGTTTAGCCCTCTGAAATGCAGTATGTTTCCCCAGATCTCAACTGACCTCCCCACTGTGTCTTGGACTCCAAATAGGTTCCAATACATTCAGTGAGGACAGTAACACAATCACAAAAGACAATCTGTAAAGGAAACAAACTCCAGTACACAGAGTTCTGATCAAAGGAAAGTGTCCCAGGAAGAGGAGAAGCTGTTCCAGAACCTTAGAACCTCCCTTCATCTCCTCACCACTATAACATGCATATGAGTGGGTAAGTACAACAGTACCCTGAACCAGAAATAATTTGTTAATTCTTCCTCTTCAATCCTAAAATAACTCTTTCTTGCTCAGTAACTAAAATGGCATTTTTCTATTCCACCTTTTCAAGACCCACCTCAACTATCTCCGTCTCCATGAAAGCCTCCATCCATGTCTTGCTGAGCTTCTAGTCCACCACTGACAAACTACTGTTTATGTGCCTATTACCCTTTCTAAACCATGAGCTCAAGAGCAATGATTTTCAGTGATCTCTGGGTGTTCACCAGTGCTTATCCCAGTTCCAGGGACATGACAGATACAAAATAATGTAAAGTAAAATATGTTGCATATTTTTCTACTTGAGGTCTTCGATTTTTCTCTTTTGATCACAACCCACAGGGGAAAATTCATCTTATATAATGACCCATATTCACACACGTTTGCTTACACACATACACATAAATGAAATAGAAATTTGGTGAATCAATACTAATCCTTACTATGTAAAATGTATTGATAGTTTTCTGTTCCTTTTTTTTTTTTTAAGGGGCTGCCTATGACTCCCAATTTGAAGTTTTCAATTCAGGTAAAAACCATCTCTTAAGAGAAGGAGGTATGAAATTAAAAACTATTGTCAATCTTCAGTGTAGAAATCCCCTGGGAAAATGGTTTACAATACATTACAGAGCCCTGGCTGGTGTGGTTCAGTGGACTGAGCACCACCCTGTGAACAAAGGGGTTGCCAGTTCGATTCCCAGTCAGGGCACATACCTGAGTTGCAGGCCAGGTCCCCAGTTGGAGGTGTGCAAGAGGCAATTGACACTGATGTTTCTCCCCCTCTCTCCCTCCTTCCCTCCCCTTCTCTCTAAGAATAAATAAATTAAATATTTTTAAAATAAAGTAAAATACATTACAGAGTTCTATTCCCAGAATCGTATCTGGATTAATGTCTGGGTAGAGGCCCAGGAATCTGCATTTCAATATAGTCCAACTGGTTCTGATATAGATACTTACCAGGAACATGCCTACATGATTTAAGATTTAATCTCAGAAGTCTGACCTTCAACACTTCTTACACTAAACTACAAGTTAACCAAAGTATCTGCAAAAGGTTCCTGTCTTGTCCTGGCAGATGGCTAGGTTGGTTGGAACATTGTCCTGTACACCAAAAGGCTGCAGGTTTGATTCCCAGTCAGGGCACAAGCCTTGGTTGTAGGTTCTCAACCAATCAATGTTTCTCTCTGGCATCAATGTTTCTCTCTCTTTCTCTCTCTCTCTCTCTCTCTGCACTCCCCCTTGCTTCTAAAATCAATTTAAAAAACATATCGTCGGGTGAGGATTTTTTTTTAACTATTAAAAAAAAAAGAGGTTCCTGCTTTGCTAATAGATGGGTTTTTAATCTGAAAGCTGGCTCAACAATCCTTTTATAGACTTCCTCTAATGCAACTTGGTAAACCACAAAAATCTAACTGTTCTTCTTAACTATGGTCTTCTGGTTCTTCACACCAAGAAAACAAAAAAAATGATATGAATGAAAGGACTTTTGTAAACCAGTCACACTGATCATAAAAGTGTCATATGTGGTCACCAGGTTTGAACACCTGAATACAAGTGGCTTAAAAAGCCATCGCTAATAGCTCAAAGTCTGACCACAAATGCTTGAAAGCCAATGCTGAAATAAAGCTTTTGTAAAAACCCTACAATACAAGCCTCCATTTCTTATAATAGCAAGCCAGTAAGAAGATCCTTGATTTCTAAAAGTTTTAAATTCAACAAAGTCAATATTAAAAGAGCACCAAATAGAGAGGAGATGGGGAGAGCACCAAATACTTGCAATGAACAATCCAAAAATGAAATTAAGAAAACAATTCCACTTATAAAAGCCTCAAAAAGAACACTTAGAAATAAAACTTCAAAAAAAAGAAGTGTAAAATTTATGGTCTGGAAAATATAAAACACTAGTGAAAGAAAAGATCTCAATGGAAGGATACCCCATGTTCATGGGTGGGAAGACCTAATATGGTTAAGATGTTAATATGCCCCAAACTCATCTACAGATTCAATGCAATGCTATCAAAATCCCAGCTGGCTTCTTTGTAGAAATTGACAAGCTAATTCTAAAATATAGAAATTCGAAGCAGTCAGAATAGCCAAATAATACTGAAATTAGAAGAACACACAGTTGGAGGAGTCAAACTTCCCAATTTCAAAACATACTGCAAGCTACAGTAATCAGGGCAATGTGAACCAGTATAAGTGCAGACATAAAGACCAATGAAACAGAACAGAAAATTCAAAATGTGCAGAGACCAGTCGCAGCTAATAAACCGCATTAATTCTGAAACGTGTTATTAGGGGACAGTGTCATTTAACTAAACCACAGTAAAGGAAATTTATGGATATCAGAACCTTGCATAGCAAGGACTCCCTGTATGTCAAATCACAGAATCTTTTTTTTTTAATCCTCACCCAAGGATATGTTTACTGATTTTAGAGGGAGAGGAAGGAAAAGAGAAACACTGATGAGAGAGAAACATCGATCACTTGCCTCCCATACTCTCCCAGACAGGGGATCGAACATGCTACCTAGGTATGCACCCTGACTGGGAATTGAACACACACTTTTGGAGCACTGGATGATGCTCCAATCAACTGAGCCACCTGGCCAGGGCTCAAATCAAAATCTTGGCAACTTTAGAAAACTCTTTCAGGGTACTCTAACCAGAGGGTATATGTGGAACCTTGATGTAAATGACTGGTGACCATCAAGTGATGCACACTACTTTACAGGGCAGTCTGATGATTAGAAAAATAAACCCTCAAATTAGCATAATGGTCAAGAGTACAGGTTCTAGAATCAGACTGCCTGACTGCCCATCCTGGCTTTTGTTCTGTCCAGCTAGCCAGATTTGTCCAATTTGGGCAAATTATGTAATCTGTCCGTGACACAGTTTCCTCACCTGTAAAATAAGAGAGTTGTTAGGGGGTTGTTATGAGAGTTAAGTGACAGTTAAATTCACAGAGAGTAGTTATTACATCTAGCACATAGTAAGTGTTCAGTAATGATAACTTCTATAATTCATCGAATCGCCAGCCAGACTGGAAAGGCCTTACTGATCCCCACGTGTCTTGGTTCAAACCCTCTCCCTCGTCTGGACGCTGCAGCAGCCTAGCAGAGCTCTCTGATACAGTCTCTCACCCAGCTCTCCACAAAGCCACCAAATTATCCTCTGACAAATCAAATCTGACCCTATCCTGTTGCCAGGATTCAGTTTAAAGCTGTTAGGTAGGGCAGAACAAAGTCAGAGTCCTTGTCTTGGGGTAGGAGGGAGTCATGGTAGCCCAGAGCAGGGTGTCAAAAGCCAGTAGGGTGAGGAAGGAATTCATGTGGTGAGGTGGCCTGGCCCAACTTATTTAACTTATAAGGAGTCAGAAGACAGCTACCATTTTAAAAGATCACATGAATTTTACAACTGAGGAAACATAAATAATAGCCCAAAAAGGAAGAATTAAGCTTAACTTTAAAAAGGAAACTGAACTTACCACGAACAGACACAATGACGATACACAACACATAACCCTGATTCCTTGGAAATAGTGTTCCAATGTCTGTTCGTATTGTTGTTTTCTCCGTGTTATTTTCACTGCATTAACCTTCAAGATAAAATTTCACCTGGAATGGTGGTCTCTATTGAACTTGATAACTAAGGGAACTCCTGGTGAAGCCTAAGCATCAGCTACATAAATAATAGGTATCTGAAAAAAATGCTGGTTTTTGAACAACATATTTCTAGTTTCCCGGCCTCTTAACATAGAGAGAAGGAAAGTACAAAAGCTAAAAGAAAAGGATGGAAGAGAAAAGAAAAAGACAAAGAAAATGGCGGACAATATTAACTCCTAAACTAAAACCAAAACAGAGCTGCTCCTGAAGCTGCAACCTGATCGGGAAGCACTGACACTCTCCCATTACAGCAACACAGGAAAGCCACAAGATAATGGCCCAAGCCGTCACCTTCTTTGTATTACAGCGCCATACATTTGCTTTGGATGCTGTGCTTCTAACCACATGGAGTTCAAGTATCATGATATATTTGGCAACATCTAGTATTTAAAAATAAAGTAAAAGTTGTGAATAAATTACCAGGCAAGGCTTCATGGAACTGTGCAAATAACATACACTCTACAGTCAGATCTAGATTTGAATCTTATTAGTGGCTCTGCAAACTTTGGGCCCTTATCTTCTCTGACCTCTATCATCCCCAACTTTATACAGGATGTGGCAAACGTAGGTTTACAGTTGTGAGTACATGAAAACAGAGTTTATTCTTGTATTATTATTTATTAATTATTGTATTATTTTCCATACGAACAACTGTAAACCTACCTTTGCCCCACCCTGTAGATAAGGAACATGTCTACATAGAAAAGATTATTATAAGGACCGAATGAAATAGTATACAAAACACCCAGTAAAAGCCTGTCTCAGATCAGCCAGATGCCATAAAACCCCTGCATGAAAAACAAAAAAAAAACCATCAGAACGTTCTTACATTAAACTTAATTCTACAATAATATCTGGTTTCTGAAGCCACAGCAGTTTAGAAGAAAAAAATTAGAAAAGAGAAATAAAGATTTTTTTCCCCCACAGAATAAAATACAGAGGCAGAAGTACCACAAAGCGAGCACTCAATATCATGGCCATGTGAGAAGGAGCTTAGTGGTAAAACCCACGCACTTCAACAAATGTGAAGGGCACGATTCTGTATTACAGTCTGTCATATTTGCTATACAAAATGATGACAAGTCACAGGAAAAAAGCTTTATTTGGGATATAATAATCACTTTCTAAATATGAATTCCTTTTATACAAAGTTCAAGTATACACAGATTACAATTTATTTAATAAAATAAGCAAGCATAAGAAATTCTCAAGTCACTCCTACTGGAACACACTTAAAAATAGGCAACTGGGCAATTGGGGAAAGAAAAGGGACCTAAGACAAAGAGCACAAAAGTCATATCTGGAACACAGTCTTAGAAGACATGAAGACAGCTGGCTGTGAACTGCACTTATACAGGAATGTCAGATCAGTCTTAGTACCTTCCTGTGACCATGAAATTAGTACAGGTCAGAACCTTACATACAGTATTAGGTGGGGAAAACTGAAAAATTACCATGAATACAGTGGATTCGCTCAGTAACCAGTTTAACTTATCTTTATCCATCTCAGGAATCCAAGTTACTCTGCATCTCCCTATCAATTTGATCCAGGAAAAACAGAGTTAAATTTAAAAAGCAATCTGATATAATTAAACAGCAACCATACGAGAAAAAGTCTTAGTGTGCACACATTCAATAAAACTTTGAAAATTTAAATCCAAGTACACTGAGTACAAAACTGAAAAGTACAAAATTATGACTTTAAGGTATGTGAAGCTTTTTATTATTTAATGAGCTGTCTGTCCTTTTTTTTAGGAACTAACTCTTGTGAAGATTTTCAAAAGTGGCTCTAACTGGAAAATTCACTTCAATAAACCACTGCATTTTCCCTACAAGAAAAAAAAGTTGTTATAGTATCCACAAATTACATGTCTAACTTTTCTCAATAATATTATAAATTTAAAAGGGATGATGACTTTAACCTTAATTTAATCCTCATATCGTCAAACATAATACAGTATAAAAACTGACACACATGGAAAAAAGACTGGAGAGTTGGGAGGGGAAGGCAAACATCATGGATTCACACTTAGTCAGATTAAACAGACAGCATCACTTCTGAAACACACAAGATTTCAAAACACACACACACACACACACCCGTGGCCAGTAAGCCACACCACAACCAATTGCCAATTTCATTTCTAGGGCTACTGAGACTTTTATTTTTTTAAGAGACTTTCAAAATGATTTTCATTAAAAATTTTCTGTGAAATAAACTATAAAATCAAACTCCCATGCACATTCTTTTATGTGATCATTGATTCTGGCAGGGCAGAGGGGTCAAGGGAGAGATACAGTCAATATAGCTATGTGCAGTCTACCAATCTAGACATTTATCAATTATGAAATAACTAAGAGTAACTTCAGTTCAACAATTTTCAACCAGTGTGCTGCAAGAATTTTTTCATCATGCAATACCTGACTACTTAGTCAGGGGCACTGACTTCTCTTCCTTTAGATTGTCAAATGAAAAAAAAAAAAAAGACAACAGCCAACACAACAATAGTTTGGTGTGAATGAATCAAAATTACACCCTTTTTTTCCCACATCTACAAGAAATATAATACAAAATATAATGCAGGGGTTTTTTTGGGGGGAGGTGTCAGCTGTAGAATTTTAGCAATTAGTTTATGTGGTCATTTTAAGGTGGAAAATACCTACTTTAGTTCAAACTACCACCATATTATCTTGTTCACTCAGCAAATCACACTCTGAGCCATGACACTGCCTGTTCTCAATGAGCACAAATTATATTAAACTAGACAGTCTCATAGGTCCCTAACATTCTCTCTTCTATTCATCTGTGTGTCCTCAATAAATTCAAAGATTTGATATAAATTATAAATTGAACATGTAAGGTAATATCCTACTGCCAATGTGAGGGCTAAAATTTTGATCTTGCAACTAATTCTCTTTCAGACCAGAGTTTTTCAACCCCGGTACTACTGACATTTTGGATCGGATAATTCTTTATAGTGGGTGTTGTCTGGCATCTTGTAAGAGGTTTAGCAGCATCCCTGGCCTCCACCCACTAGATGCCAATAGCACCTCCCAGTTATGACAATGAAAAATGTTTCCAGACATTGTCAAATGACCCCTAGGGGACAAAATCACATCTCTGTCCCCATTCCCATTGAGAACCACCACTATTATAGACCATCAAAATCATTTGAGAAACTTTTTTTTATTCAAATTCTGCCACTTCATAACCAAAAGAATGGATAGAATCAAAAGACAGGTAACAAGTGTTATCAAAAATGTGGAGAAACTGGAACCCTCATATACAGCTAAAAAGACTGGAAAATGACACAGCCCCTTTGGAAAACAATATGGTAGTTCCTCAAAAGGTTACACCGAGTTATCATATGACCAAGCAATTCTATGCCTAAGTAAATGAAAGCAAATATTCACACAGAAACATTTACTTGAATGTTCATAGGAGCATTTTTCATAATAGCCAAAAACTGGAAATAGCCCAAAGGTCCATCAACTTATGAACAGATAAACAAAATGTGGTGTATATTCATACAGTAGAACATTATGTGCCTATGAAAAAGAATGAAGTACTGATTTATGCTATAACACAGATGAACCATGAAAACACTATTCTATGTTAAAGAAGTCAGTCACAAAACACCACATATTGTATGGTTCTAGAATAGAAAAATCTATAGAGCTAGAGAAGGTAGAGTAATGGTTGCCCTGGGCTGAGGAGGGGGGCCATGGGAGTGAGATAAAGGGATTAAGGGGGTGATAGCTAAAGGAGGAACGGTTTTGAGGGGTCTAGTAAAAATGTTCTAAAATTGTGGTAGTAAATGCATGACTGTGAAAATACTAAAAACCACTGAAATATACACTTTAAATGGGTGAACTGTATAGTATGTGAATTATACTTCAATAAAACTATTTTTAAAATTCGGATTTCTGGTCCTGGCTAGTGTGGCTCAGTGGATGGAGTGCCAGCCTGTGAACTGAAAGATCACTGGTTCGATTCCCAGTCAGGGCACATGCCTAGGTTGTGGGCCAGGTCCCCAGTTGGGGGCGTGTGAGAGGCAATTGATCAATGTTTCTCTCCCTTCCTTTCTCCCTCCCTTCCCCTCTCTCTAAAATTAAAATAAATAAAATATTTTTTTAAAAAAATAAAATAAAGTTCAGGTTCTGGATTCAACTCAGGTCTAATGAGTTAGAAATCAAAGGCAAAAAGCCAAAACTATTTTAAAAGACCCTCCAGGTGATCCAACGAAGCTGGCCGCAGACATTTGGTCTCCACTGCCAAACAGTGCCAAACTCCCATACCATAAGCTACAGAGACTGACAAAGAGAAAATAGAGCTTGCTGAGCAATTCTCAGTGGTTAACTGCTTGTAAAAGTATATGAAAGTTAGTAAGTTGGTACTTTTCCATTTTTCTAAACTTTATTTTTATAGTATTATTAATCAATATACTATACTAAAAGTCATGTAAATGTGGTCTCTCTCAGAATGTCTTGTACTGTACTCACCCTTCTTGTGATGATGTGAGATGATACACTGCCTACATGATGAGATAAAGTGAGGTGGAATTTTCCATGTAAAATATTCGAGCCGCGGTTGACCACGGATATCTGAAACCACTAAAAGCAAAATTGCAGAAAAAGGGGGACTACTGTATTGGCTTTGATTTGACTTACACTGCAGCTATTCAGATCATACGAAGGAAAAGATTACACAAAGTAGAAAAAAACTGAGCATTAATTTTTAACTAGACCTGTTGTGTGAATCCAGATCACTAATACCAATCTGACTGGTATGGCTCAGTTGGCTGGGCATCCTCCCACAAAGTGAAAGGTCACTAGTTCAATTCTGGGTCAGGGCACATCCCTGGGTTGTGGGTTCCATCAACCTAACAGAGGCAACCTATCGAGGTTTCTTTCTCACATCAATGTTTCTCTCCCTCTCTTTCTCCCTTCCTCCCCCTCTCTAAAAATACAATCTTTTTTAAAAACATACCCAATCTACGAAGTCTACACTTCCCAATAAATCTGCCTATCTAGAAGTATATTATATATCAATCAGAAAAAGCTGTACTGTGGCAAAAGATTTTTAAGTCTTCCCAGCTTATGTTTTGCAAATTCCAGCAGAAAACTAATGCTAGGGTTCACTGAAACAAACACTGCTAGTATCTCCTATTTCCTCCAAGGAAAAACAAGAAAGCCATCATTACCTCTGATTTTCTTCTGAAAAGTATAATGACTTTCCTACAATAGTATGGAAAATATGAACAAAAATTTTAATCAAACCAGCACTTGTAAAGACACATGGATACTTTTTTTTTATTTAAAACCTAAATACCTACCCAAATACCCAGAGTTTCTGAAACTAATGGCTAAATCTAGATTACTTCAGACTCCCTTTAGTGAAAAGGCAATCTCGAAACAGTGAGATTCGTGGGAAACAGTACAGCCTTTATTTGTACAGGAACTATCTTTCGGGCACTTAAACTAGGGAAGTAACACATACCAATGATCACCAGAACATACACAGTACAACTTAATGATACCGCCAAAAAAAATGGTATTATATGTAAGTATTTCTTGACAAAGAATGATGCTTACAATATAGTGAAATGGAAAGTTCTTAAATAGTATAAATAACTCTTAAACACATACAAATTCATGAAAAATAGCTAAAAGAATATATATCAAAGTATTGTTATTCTTTCATATTTTTTGTATTTTCCAAATTATCTACATTAAACTTATACTTTGTTTTTAAAGGTTTTATTTTTTTTTAAGATTTTTCCCCCCAGACAGAGAGAGGAAGGGAGAAAGAGGGAGAGAAACATCAATGTGTGTTTGCCTCTCACGCACCCCCTACTGGGGACCTGGTCCGCAACCCAGGCATGTGCCCTGACAGGGGAATCAAATTGGCGACCCTTTAGTTCACAGGCTGACACTCGATCCACTGATCTACACCAGCCGGGGCTAAACCTACATTCTTACAAAAAGAAAAATGAATGTCATTTTAAAAACAGCTATATAAAAACTCTTATGCTTTTGGGAAGATGGAGAAGACCTACCTGTCCCTATTCTTCCCACTAGGTACAAATAAAAACCCTGGACATTATCTATACAAAACAAACATAAGAATCTGAAAGGTGGGAGATGAAGGTAGAAAGCCTAGAGACTTTGGGAACCAAGGAAAAATGCAGTGATGAGTTCCCTGAGTTTTCTTTCTACCTTATGCATCTAAAAATTGGAGGTGGCAAGTCTGGCAACCCAGTAATGCCTAAGAGTGCAGACAAGAAAAAAAACCAAACAAAATCCTGTTCTCTTTATTTAGCCAAAGGACCAGGAAAGAGGCAGCCTAGCAAGACAGAAACCTTTTAGACAGTAATCACTCTTCGCCAGCTGACCACCACAGAAAACACTGTGGCCCAACACCATCAACCCAGCAAAGGTCAAGTAGGGCACTGAATTCCTCCATCTCTGGAGGGGCACCAACATCCCCTCCAGAGTACAGTCAGGGAAGGCCAAGGAAAGGAGCCAAGACTTTCATGTCAGCAGCGTGATAAAACAAGGCGACCACAATGTCACTGAAGACCACTGCAGAAACTATGCTTCCACTTTAGTATATCGATATAAATGGCATTTCTTTAAAAACTAAACATGCAGCTACCACATGACCAAGCAACTGCACCCCAAGGCAAGCTGCTAAACTGTTTTCCAGAATGTCTGTACAGTTTACTGTTAAATGTTTCATATCAATACCCTAGTTGTAATATTGTTTTGCAAAATATTACCACAAGGGGAAACTGGGTAAAGGGCACTGAGGATCTCTTTGTATTGTGTTCTTATAAATGCATGTGAATCTATAATTATCTCAAAGTCAGAAGTTTAATTTTATTAAAAAGAAATGTAAAAATTATTAACAAATGAACATATACTAAATATTTGGATGTCTTAAGGCAGGACTAAGAGTTACATAGCCTCTTAGCACCTAAGCAAAACCTAGACTATATTAGACAGTCAATAACTACTACTGAATTAGACTGAATAACATAATTAGCATTTCTACTTTCATCACAAGGTGGTTTTCTTCTTGACAGGATCTAGGTTATCCACGTCTCTGAAAATGTGGTTCTTAAAACTGAGTATTGTATTTACGGTATAAAACATGATGTTCCCCTATAAGGATTCTTATATTTTTAATTCTGAGAATCTATAATCTTTATGCTTCTGCTTGTATCAAAGTCAACAAAGCATTCGAAAAACTGTTTTAAAGCGTGTTTAAATAACTATCCAGTTCTACTAATTAAAAATTAATTAAAAGAACCTGAATTCTTGGTTATGTATCAACTGAACAAAGTACCCTTAAACTACATAAAGCATTCGTTTCAATCCAATTAGTCATTCAGATCTCTGCACAATCTGTAAAGCATTTACAGTCCATATCATGACACTCTAATTACAATTTGCATAGCATTTATGTTCTATATCATGACACTATTATTAAAAGTGTTATTTATGAAGACTTTACAACTTACTTTTTAAAAATACCCTGCAGTACTTTATCACAATCCTATGTACCTAGAAGATGTATAAATATCTGTGGCATTAAATTCAACATACTAAAAAGAATGCTAGAAATTAAAGTTCAAGTCCTGACTCAACTACAAATTTGGTAGATGACCTCAAAGAAGACAATTATTCTGGGCCTCAAATGGTTCCCTAAATCCATGAATTTCATGTTTCATAACCAATTTACTACATATACAGTCCTGTGAAACTTAGAGGCAAAGCAACTTCCATCGAAAACACCAATTCCATATACATCAAAATTATTCTTGGATTTGGATCACTAGGTAGTATCTTATTAACATTTTAAAAGGTACCTATCCCAGTCACATATGTCTTAATTCTCACAAGTCTGTGAGGTGTTATCAGTGCTCCGGTGTTATAAATAATCAGATTCATTGATTTGCCCCAAACCTCAAAGCTATTATGTGATTGAGTTGGAACCTGAACCGTGGTCTTTTGACACCTGGTCAAGTGCTACTGCCATACTACAGATTTCTGTCACAGGTAACTGCAGTTTGTATATTATGGCAAGCCTACCTCAGACTCTCAGACCAGCTCATTGCTGAAAGGCCCTGCTGTCCCTGACTGATAAACTAAGCTGGTTGGTGTCTGTCTCTAAGGCATCTCAGCAAGCCTCGGCTACACTAAGCATATAAAATTGTTCAAAATATCCTTCAAACATTTCTTTTCTCCCTATGATTAATGTGAACCCCATTTTGGCTTGCTAAAAAACAGCTTCCTGGGTAGCCTGTTGACATTCACCCTTAAATTATACCCCACCCAAGAGAATCATGCTAAAATAGATAGTGACTGAGTGCCAGGCAACTGGCTGTGTCAAAGAAGCTCATTCCTAGTGATCCAATCTTACCTTTGATTATTAGGTATGTGACTATGCAATACTGATGTCACTGTTGAAGAAAATCAGATGTGGCCCTGGCTGGTATAGCTCAGTGGATTGAGCACAGGCCTGCAAAGGGTCACCGGTTCAATTTCCAGTCAGGGCATATGACTGGGTTGCGGGCCAAGTCCCCAGTAGGGGGTCTCAAGAGACAACCACACATTGATGTTTCTCTCCCTCTCTTTCTCCTTCCCTTCCCCCTCTTTAAAAATAAGTAAATAAAATCTTTTAATAATGAAAGAAAATCAGATGTGATTAAAACTGAGATTTTTCCATTTTTAACCGATTAAATTAGCAATTTTTAATGATAACTTTTAAAATGATAATTCTCACTGCTAAAAAGGGTATGATGAGATGGAGTTTGGTAAGAATGTACAATCTTCCAGAAAGTAATTTTGCAAAAGGTATCAAAAGCCTTAAATTTACCATCTTCTGGCTTAACAATAAAATATACACTTAAGGATCTATCATGACCCCTGGCTGGATGGCTAAGTTGGATGGAGCATCATTACTATATCAAAAGGCTGCAGGTTTGATCCGGTCAGAGCACATACCTAGATTGTGGGTTTAAGTCCCAGTCAGGGCACATACAGCAGGAAACCAAATGATGTTTCTCTCTCACATCCACGTTTCTCTTTCTTTCTCTCTCTTTCTCTCCCCCCGCCACAGTCACCCTCCCCACTTCCTCTCTCTCTCTAAAAATCAATAAATATATCCTTGGGTGAGGATTTAAAAAAAAAGAACCTATCATAGATTACTGGTGAAATGTCGAATGATATAGTCACTTTGCGAAACACTTTTTGTCTGGTAGTTACTCAAGAATCAAACACAGAATTACCATATGACCCAGCAATTCTACTCCTACGTATATAGCCAAGAGATATGAACACGTAAATCCACACAAAAACTTGTACACAAATATTCACTAAATTACGATTCATAATAGCTAAGAAAGAGAAACAACTCAAATGTCCATCAACTTATGAATAAATCAAATGTAGTATATCCATACAAAGGAATATTATTTGCCAATAAAAAGGAATGAAGAAGTACTGACACATGCTACATGAACCTTGAAAACATTATGCTAGGTAAAAGATATAAGACACAGAAGGCCACCTGCTGTATAGCTCCATTTATATCATATGTACAGAACAGGCAAATCCAGAGAGACAGAAAGTACTTTAGTGGTTGTCAAGGGGCTGGAGGAAAGCAAGTGGGAAAATGAATGCTAATGGGTATGAAGTTTCTTCTGGAGTGATGAAATATCCAAAAATTAAACAGCAGTGATGATGGAACAACTTTTCAAGTACACTAAAACCACTGAAAGGGTGAATTTTATGGGATGCAAATTATATCCCAATAAAGTTGTTACTTAAAAAAGAGAGAACATATCATAAAAATCTGCAATATAAATAGAGCCTTATGAATAAAAATAACAACCAAAATTTTTAAATGTCTATATGCAATAACAAGGAAAAGCTAAATCAAAACCTGTCCTTATGCTGCAACATCACACAGCCATTAAAGATTATCTTTACAAATAGCTTTTAATAACAAGAAATTATGTTATCTTAAGTTTTAAAAAAGCGGCTCAGTAGTTTCGGTGCTGGCCTGCGAAAGAAAAGGTCATCGGTTCAATTCCCAGTCAGGGTAAATGCCTGTGTTAAGGGCCAGGTCCCTGGTTGGGGTTGTGCAAGAGGCAACCTATCGATGTTTCTCTCACACATCGATGATTCTCTTCCCCTCTTTCTCCCTCCCTTCCTCTCTCTCTAAAAATAAATAAAAAAATTTTAAAGCAATAGAGAAAATTATGAGCAGGAACATCTCAGAAAACAATGTACACACATAGAAGAAAAAGACTGTAAAGGAATATGCCCAATTATTAAAATAGTGATCTCTGGGCAATATATTCAAATGATTCTTTTTGCCTTGATACTTTGCTGTATTTTCCAAATTTCACATTTTCCTCAATGAACAAGTATTTTTTATAATAAAAGATTATTTAGAAAAAAAATACATCTGTGGCCTTAAAGGAAAACACATGAAGGATTTCTTTTTTTATTATTTTGAGAGTATGTTTATTAAAGCTGGGACAATGAAACAAGGAAGGGTTTAGTATAGAAGAAGTACCAGGAGAGCCTAGATGGGGAAGTCAGAGAAGAGGGGGCCTTGGGGACAGGTTCATGAGGTTAATCTGGGACAAGATGCTGCTGCCCATTGCTTCCCTGGCTGCCAGTCTCGTGGGGACCCGTAGAGTTCTGGAGATGAACGCCTGAAAGGCCCACATGAAGGATTTCTAACCCCACGCTTGCTTATCTGGAGATTGCTACCCTACAGATCAGCATTCTCAGATGAGCTGGACTGGTTCATCTGTTTCCCTATTCCCCAGATCTAAGTACCACACAGGTTGCTAAGTTCTTAAGAGGCTTCAGCATGTTCTCCACACACACATTGCCACCAAAAGTCTAACACAAGTCTAATACAACCAAGATCTAATACCAGTTAGTAGAGCACAATCTCCTTCAGACCCAAAATGTTGTAATAGATTGGTATCAATACTACAAAACAGTTGTGCACATCGTTACTCATAAGTTTACGTGAACATTCTCCTATGAACTCCAGAACATTTAATGATTTTGTTAGAATAGAAATTAAGAATAGTCTTGGTTGTTGTGACTCAGTGGATTGAGTGCCGGCTTCTGACCCCAAAGGTCACTGATTTGATTCCCAGTTGGGGCACATGCCTGGTTTGTGAGCCAGGTCCCCAGCTGGGCATGGAAGAGGCAACTGATCAACATGTTTCTCATACATCAATGTTTCTCTCGCTTTTTCCCTTCCCTTCTCTCTAAAAATAAATAAATAAAATCTTTTTTTTTAATGGAAATTAAGAATGAAGCAGGCATCCTGCCCAAAAAAAAAATAAAAATAAAAAATCTAGATCTGACTAAAATTTACAAGATATACATGGATGATCAAGAAACATGTAAGCTACCATCACCAAGATACAAACAGCAAAATCCAGCATATGAAAAGTTCTAGGGGACAAAGGACCCAGTTTTTTCAATATACACATTACAAAGGGGGAAAAAAGGAGATTCTGTTAAAAGGGACTTAAGAGAATAATACCAAATAAATACCTTGTCTGAATCCTGTTCAAACCGACCAGCTGTAAGGAAAAAAAAATTATGAGCTAGTAAGGACAGCCTGAATATTACTTGGGTATTTTTGTCAAATTTTGAGGTTCTCTATAGAGACTGTGATTTATATTTTTAGAAGATAAATACTATCTTTTAAGATACATCCTAAAATATTTATAGATGAGCTCATGTCTAGGATTTTGCTAAAAAATAATCCAGAAAAGAATGGTAGGGGAATAGGTGGGAATAGAGAAGAATCCAAATTGGTCATGGATGGGTACTTAGGTGTTCAATGTCTTTTTTTTTCTTTTTTAAGATTTTTATTTATTTTTAGAATGAGAGGAAGGGAGGGAGAAAGAGAGGGAGAGAAACATCAACGTGTGGCTGCCTCTCACGTACCCCTCACTAGGGACCTGGTCCACAACCCAGGCATGTGCCCTGACTGGGAATCAAACCAGTGACCCTTTGGTTAGCAGGCCAGTGCTCAATCCACTGAGCCACACCAACCAGGGAAAAGGTTCAATTTCACATACTAATCCCACCTTCTCTGATGCATTTGAAATTTTTTGAAAAAGTCTTTTAAAAAAG
The DNA here is from genome assembly GCA_004026545.1 of Mormoops blainvillei. NCBI lineage: Eukaryota > Metazoa > Chordata > Mammalia > Chiroptera > Mormoopidae > Mormoops > Mormoops blainvillei. The sequence goes on from PVJD01007838.1 coordinate 51,523, forward strand.
ACTGAGGGCCCTGGCCAGGTGGCTCAGTTGGTTGGAGCACCACCCAGACACCAAAAGTTTGTGGGTTCAATTCCCAGTTGGGGCACATAAGAGAGGCAACCTCTCGCTCTCTCCCCTACTCCACCTTCCTCTCTCTAAAAAATAATCACTAAACATATCCTCAGGTGAGGATTTTAAAAAACAAAAAGAATGAGAGACACAAAAAAAGACTTCATTATGAAATCAAACTTACTAGGGCAATGCAACTGTGGGCAGTCTGGGAAAAAGGAACTTCAAGTAATGCTAAAATGTTGCCCTATGAGCAAGCAAAGTTATGTATGGACACTACCAGATCATATCTTAAAGCTTAACAGGACAGGCTGACTAATACAGGTTACATCTCATACCGCTATACTTCTCTACTAGTGCTGAAAATGGATTAGAAAAGGTGTAATTACTCATGATTTCCTCAACTACATACCACATTTTGCCATGTATAATGCGCACCCATGTTTTCATGCACGTTATACATGGGATTATTATACCTATGGTATGTAATCATTATACCCATGTATAACACGCACATCCTTATTTTTCCCTCAAATATTTGGGCAAAAAAGTGTGTATTATACACAGCAAAATACAGTAACCATGCAGCCTGTGGCTACTTTCAGAAGTTCCTAATTTGGTCTAGCCAACACAGTTGCCTTGATTGCTGATGGCACTGAATTTTTTACAGCAAATATAGAAATCTTCAGAGACCCCAGAATTTACACATATTATTCACCACCACCTATGGAATGGCCAACCTATTACACTGAGAATCCTTTCTTTGAGAAATCATCTTAATATTACTTAATTTAAAAGGAACTTTGAATTTTCTACTCTGTCTCTTTTTGAAGCAACCTTTTCCTGAAGAGTCTCTATTCTCCACTCCCATTCACCATCTATCCCCAATCTCCCCTAAATTTTTCCATTTTTCCTTCTTTAGAATATAGATCTTCTCTAAAACCTTTAAATTTTTTCCACAGCCATTTCAACATGTGGGGGTAGGGAATACTGAGATAAAAGCTATGACTATTTTACATGTAAATCATTTATAAGTCAGAACCTATATTTGGTCATAATAAAGAACCCTATAAATTAACTTCAATCAGTAATTAATAACTATCATTAGAAAGAATTAGCTGTGCCTTCAGGGTTGTAAGATGTAAAATATTTTAATTACAATTTTCCACACAAACTATAGAAGAAAATCAAAACCAAGAACCTATTTTATTCTAAAGCAGCATTGATAGAAACTAAGTGGTAATCTCCCCAAGGGCAGGGATCTTTTCGATTCCTTAATCTCTTCACTTCCAGGGCCTAATACAGTACCTGAATCAGACCGTACCTGACAATCTGTAGCACGTCTACAGTATGATGCCCAACACAGTAAAAGATTTAGAGAGAACATTTCTTCTTTTTTTAATCCTCGCCCAAGAACATTTTTTCATTACTTTTAGAGAGAGCTTATGGGATAGAAACACTGATGTGAGAGAAGCACCGACTGATTGCCTCCTGTACACAGGACCAGAGATCACAGGCACCCAAACTGGGGACCAAACCGGCAAACAAGGTATGGTGCCCTGGTGGGGAACTGAACCCACAACCTTTTGGTTAATGGGATGATGCTCCAACCAACTGCACCACACCAGCCAGGGCTAGAGAGAACATTTCATAAGAGGTGGCTGCAAGAAAAGAGCTATTTAGTCTGGAAAAGAAAAAACTTCTGTGGGACAGAAGAATAACTGTCATTGAATAAATGTCAAGTGGAGATTGGAGCTACAGGAAAATATTATAGACAGCAAAATTAGAACCAGTGAATAAAAACTGCAGGGAGGCAGGTCTGAGATCATTATCAGGCAATTCTTTCCAAAATGACAAATTTGCAAACCCGGAATTGATGGCACCCTATCTGGGGAAATACTTAAGACAGAGGGCTGGAGGACTCACTAACACTGTGTGAAAAATTACACTAGATTATCTCTAGAATCTCTTCGGATTCCATGATTCTACAAAAAAGAAGTCCAGAAAAGGAATTATTTTTGCTCGTAACCCTGCTAAAGTTAAAAGAAGAAGAAAAAAAAAACCCCTAAAACCAGCAGTTTCTTTATTAAAAGAAGCAATCCCATCAAGAAGGGACAAAGACTAGTCTTATCATAGGTCAAGCTACTTGGTCTGAAGAGACTGTTTTGCTTGGGATGAAGCACAGGTGAGAATAGATTAATTCCAGCTATAGTCACTTCCTGTTTGGCCAAAAGCAAATGACTTCCCTTCTCCGCTTGAGCTGAAAAATAGCAATTAAAAATACCAATTACAGGGGTAAAATTTAAATTAGTTAACAACTACAAAATGCTCTGGAAATTTATGTAACAATTAAAACTGCATTATCCTACTTTACTCATGGACTAGGGTTGAACAGTTAAGTAAATCTATTATAAATAACAAGAGCTCCATCTCTCACTGTCAGAGAAAGAAGTTACAAATAAGCAAGGAGGGGAATGCTAGAATGAACTCTGTGGTGCTTGGTTAGAGACAGAGAGACCAGTATGAGCGTATGTTTATACTGACATACAGAAATAAACAAGAGATATGTGTGTATACCTGGATCAATATACAGCATATATTTCCCAGCTCTGTCCCCTATGAGGGCCTAGGAGCAGTGATACCCCAATAGCAATAGATATACCCAGTTCATTCAGAAACCAGATCTTGGTTTTTAAATATTTTTCTCCAATAAAAGAAACCAGGGTTCCATGGAGATAACCAGGGCTCATTCTAGGGCTGGGATAGCGAAAATGCAAGATGAGACTAGAGCAACTCGCAACACCAGAAAGTAAAAGTGCTCCCCACCACCCAAAAAAGGGACATGTCAAAAGAACATCGATGCCAAAATGGCCAAAGCTGGAAAAATATTAGCAACAAACTATAGTAATGGATAACAACACAAAGAAAAAAATTTGGGAATCTGTACTGATATAAATGACTGAATAAATAATGGGGGCAAGGTACAAACCCTCCTTACAGGAGAATTCCAAATGATAAATGTAGAAGGAATGAGGGCACTAGAAAATCACGACTAGAATAACACAGTAATTGCTGCTGCAGGCAAGTTTCATTGATGAATGCTAAAGGCAGTGGATGGCACTTTAAGGAAAAATCAGATCTTTGTATGGTCTCACAGAATCACCCCCAAAATATTTATTAACCACTACAGGTGATTTTAATACATGTTCGCAAATCCCTGATACTTGTCCCTTCAGGAAGCTGAGCTAAATTCCCTCCCCCTGGAGTGTGGGCTTGACTTGGTGAGTCATTCCTAAGTTCTAACAATTGCTGAAACAAAAATATAGACACTTCAGTGAAATCAGGCAGACACTATAAGTCCAGTTAACAAAATTAACATCAGTAATAAATCATATTGATATCAGATATTCCCTGATAGGAGCTATGATGTATCAAGAAGGGCAAAACATCTCTATGGTGTTCTTCCTTAAAATGCATTGCCTCAGGCTAATCATACGAAAATGTCTGAAAACCCAAACTCAGGAACATTCTACAAATAACTGACACTTTTCTTCAAAAGAGTCAAAAAGGCAAGGAGAAACCAAGAAACTGTCACAGACTGGAGGAAACTAGGGGAAACATAACATCTGAACGTAATGTGGTAACCTGGGCTGGATCCTTCCTGTAATAGAAAACGGGTATCAGTGTGGAAAAAACAAAATCAGAGGAAAATCTACAATTTATTTAATAATAGCAAACTACCGTTGATTTCTTAATTTGGTAACTGTATAATGGTTATATAAGATATTAACATTAAGGGAAGCTAAACGAAGGGTATAGGGAAATTCTGTATTATCTTTATAACTCTTCTGCAAATCTCAAATTATTTCAAATTAAAAGATTTTTTAAAAACTGCATTTTCATCGTAAAATTAGAAAGAACAAGGAAACGCTAGAAATTTTAAAGGATATTTAAATACATGCAAACTATTAAGATGGGTTTTATTGTGAGATTAACTTTTTTAATCTATAAAGAATCACGGCAGCCCTGACTGGTGTGGCTCAGTGGGTTGGGCACCGTCCTGCAAATCTAAAGGTGGCCAGTTCGATTCCCAGTCAAGTCACATGCCTGGGTTTCCAGCCAGGTCCCAGGTTTGAGGGTATGCGAGAGGCAACCAATCTACGCCTATGTTTCTCTCCCACACTGATGTTTCTCTACCTCTCTTTCTCCCTCCCTCTAAAAATAAATACATAAAATGTTTAAAAAAACAAAAAAGCTAAACCACCCATTTTGATATTGCTGGGAGGTCCAAACTACACAAGCCCCTTCACATACATGGGAGCACTCACTCCCACCCACCTCATCCTATAACCAATATAAAAACCTGCAAACCAGTATCTTTCCCTGCTCTCACGCCACTTTAGGCAAGCTTGAGAAACCTGTCCTGCTCTCCCTGAAAGCCTTATTAGTCAATTAATAAAAGTGTTCATACCCTCAAAAAAGAAATAAATAAAAATAAAGATATGCCACCTAGACAAGAAACTCCAGGTGCTTCCTTCAATGTCAGCAAACAGTGGGAAGTGACTTTTTAATATGTAATATAAACTTACTTGTAAGTTTGGAAATTTTAACACAGGTAAGTATATCCTGGATGACAAACATATGAAGTGATGACTTTAAAAACACAACTGAGACAGAGGGGCAAAGTGTGTTAAAAGCTCCCCAGCACTGTGAAACATTGTTATATGTTCATACAATGAAAGGAGACTTGCTAGGCTTCTGTAACTTGATTAAAATAGCTCCGAAGAACATCCAGTGCCCTTCATTCCAATTCTATAATCAACTGCCTTCTTATTACTGATTAGGCTGCCCAAAAACAAAGGAGGTGTCCTGGCCAGTAGATAATTAATTCCAGTTGCGTACATGGCACTTAATACTTTCATCATAAATAAAATCGGTATCGGGTTTATCAGCCTCCAGTGAGTTTACTGTGCATAAATAAATTCTCAAGCGCTTGAATCACTCCTGTGTAAACCAAAACTTTCGAGTTTCTAAACTACTGTGTAGGGGACAAGAGAGACCTTGGTCTGGGTGCCACTTCTGCTATTTACATGTGTGTGACCTCTTATTCCTGCCAGTCTCAATTTCCTCATCTGTAAATAAATACAGACGACTAGTGCCTGGAAGATGGCAAGTGCTCAAAAAGAGATGACTTTATTATTTTTCAGCAAAATTTGAAAGGAAGAGCGTAACATTCCATTTGAAAAGAAGTATGGACTATCCAAGGACATCAATGTAAAAGACACCCTACAAAGCTGAAAAGAGCAAAGTTTAAAAGTTGCAAGTACCTGCTGTACTGTACAAATGGAGTCTCTTGCTTAGCAACTCTGAATGTTGTCTACCAAACACCCCGCCTGTAACAGTGAGAGCATGACAACTGTTCACTCTAAATCCATGAGCTCTCAGCTTGGATTCAGGGCCGATTTATAAAAATAGCTGCTGCCGCGGCTGCTCTTTCAATCTCTTTCAGCTGATGACTGGGCAGTGAGTGTTACCCTATAGGCCTAGAGCAGCTGTATTCCCTCACCGCACCCTTTTCTCTGCCTCCCCGGCCCGGCAGACGGCACCCCCCTCCCATCTCGGCAGCACGCTATTCTCCCTCTTCCTGGGCTGAGTGAGCAAATTACAAGCACAAATATCCCCTGATGCAATGCCACAACCATCCCTGGGAAAGAGCAGAGGCAGTTGCCAAAAGCGCAGCAGCAGGGAAATGGGCGGGAGACACACACACACACACACACACACACACACACACACACAAGAAAGACTGCAATGCTATGCAGCCAGGGAGAGGGAATCGAGAGGCCCTGGGGAGCAACGCTGTAACTGAACCAGAGGAGGGAAAGAAGGAGAAAAGGGGGTTTCCAGGAGAAAGCTGGGTAACACTAGTCTTCCCGAGAAGCACGTTTCACCCTGGGTCTGGCTCCTAAAACACAAACCTTAGCGTAATCGCTCACTGCCTCCTCCCAAATGCACATAATTTGCACGTTCCTGGATGCAAGCAAAACCCCAACATTCCCCCACGGGGTAATTTCACTGAAGAAGCGCTCAGGCAACACACCAGCGGAGAACCTGGTCCATGTGCTAAATCACAGTCTCGGTTCTGGGTAACGTTTCCAGCTGCCCTCCTTGTCCCTCCCTGTCCCCGTGCTCCCATCCCAACCTTACTGCACTCCCCTTCGCACTCCCTCTAGCAGACACTTGCGTAGTCCCCCCAAACAGTGCCGGGGCCGACGCACGCGGGAGAGACAGCCCCCGCAGGGGCCCGGTTCTCCAGACCACCACTGCAACCCTCCCATAAAACCTGACAAGACACCCTTTCCAAGGCTCGCTTCAGCCCCACTTCAACTGGCCCAAAAAATCCTCACAGAACGACCTTTGCGCTTCCCAACGTCCCGGCGCCCCGCCCAGGGCCCCGGATGGCAGCCGACCCTCACACCCCGGGCGCAGCCCCATCCCGAGCCGGAGGCATGCCTCTCGGCCCCACCGCTCCAGACCCCAGTAAACGGACCTCTCAGCCTGCCCCGCCCCGTAGTCCCCCCACATCACGTCTAGAAAGCTCGGGAGATCACGCCCGCAGGCCCCTCGCCCGGCCATCCTAGCGTCCAGCAGGCCGGCAGCCACCGCCCTTCCCCACTTCAAGTGGGCCCTGCGGAGTCCCGGGTGACCGCCGAGCGAGGCTCGGGCAGCCCCCGGGACAGCAGAGAGGCCGCCCCTCCAATCGGGCTCCGCCTGCCGCTGCACCTACCCGCCGCCACCGCGCCGGAGCCGGAGCTGGAGGGAGCCTGGAGAGGGCCGGGAGGAGCCGGGCGGAGCCGGGAGCCAGCGGGCGAACCCGAGGGGCGGGGCACAGGGAGGCGGCTGCTTCCTCGTTGCGCTCCTGAGGGCCGGTGCGTAGGAGGAGCGCCGCCACCGCCTATCCCGCAGGCGCCTCGGATCCGGCCAATAAGCGCGACGAGGGGGCGGGCGGAAGACCGCGGCGGACCAATGGGCGCCGGCCCCGCCGCCTCGACCTTGCCGAGGTAGCGGCGCGAGCGGAGGGCCGTTGGGGGCGAGGTAAGCTTGCGGGAACTACACTCCCTTTCCCCGCAGGTTAACGCGGGGGCCAGCTGGCAGGCCCGCAGCCCCGGTGTTGTGCGGTCCCGTCGCTCCCTCTTAGAACTTAGGTGCCTGGGGCGAGGAGGAGGCGGGGGGCCAGGCGCACGCGGCCGGGCACCCGCGCCGGCCGGGCCTGTGAGCTCTGTGATGTAACCTGGGCGGGGCGCGGGGTGGGGTCTACGGCGCGGGCCGGCTAGGGGGCCTTCCCAGAGCAGGGCTACCACCCGCCACAAGTGACGTGGCTGGTCCCAGCTGATAGGTGCGGTTAGTGGAGAGTACATACCACGTTTGTGAGACTTAATACCAAAAATATATAAAATGTCTCATTCAGAATTCTTATATTGATTATAAGTCGGATAATTCACTACAAAATTGATTCTAGTTTTGGATATATTTGACCAAATAAAATATATTTAAAATAATTAAATGTTTCTTTTTGTCTTTTAGAATATGGCTACTAGAAAACTTAAAATTACTCTCTGGTTCACATTATATTACTGTTGGATAGCATTGGTCCAGAATGAAAAGCGAGAGCTTACACCTATTGCTTACGATGTTCCAGGCCCTCTCGTAAGCATGTGACACCTAATAACTCATTTAATCGTCACAACAATCCTATATGTTTGGTATTAATGTTCTCGTTCTCATTTTACAGATGGAGAAACACAGAAGTTTAGTAACCTACCCGATGTCAGCAAGCCAGTAATTGGCACAGTGAGGCTTTTAGCTTTTAACTCGCAGCCAGGGGCTAGGGCCACATACTCAACCTCTAGAGCGGACTGGTTAACGCTGGACCTGGTTGAAAGCCCTGATTGGAGGTCTGGTTCCGCCACTTTCTGTTATGGCAGTGTAACCTTAGGGAAGTTAAGCTTCAGCTGCCTTATTTATAAAAATGAGATACTACAGTCACCAGCCTCTGTCATAGTCACTGTCAGGGTGACTTAGAGGTAGTACACTGAGTTTGATATTCTTGGACTTTGGACCCACATTCCCTGTGTGCAAACCTGCACACACTTAGAAGTTCTTTGAACTCATAGATGATATTTAATCTCTGTACTTACTCTGCGACTGTAAAGTGAGTAACAGTGGTACCTACCTCATTAGGGTTTTTATGTGGATGCAATGTGTTAATATATGTAAAGTGCTTAGATTGGTGCCTAGCACTTAGCAGGCACTTACAGAGTGCTGTTAATATGATTATAACGAAGTGTTGACAGCATATACAAATATGAAGGGATGAAGAGTAAAAGGATAAATGGAAAAGGTATAGAACTGTGAACTCGGAGCCCTGAAAAGGGCTTTAGGCCCATTACAGAGAACTGATATGACTGGTGTAGATCACACACCAATTAAGAAGCCAAGTGCCTTAGGCCCAAAACACACTTACCCAGGCTCCAAAGTAGGGGAACTACCATTGCAAGCCTGAACTCAATTCATCCAACAGACGCTGATTGAGTACCTGCACATCTGGAAGGGCCATGCAGGGACACTGGTACAAAACTGAATAAAAGAGGTTTTTTGTCGTGGCAAAGTTGGCATTACTTCACACCAAAGCACACAGGTTTTGCCTACGCATGAACTTAAATTAAGTTGTAGGAAAACACATAGATGGAAGCTAAAAGAGAGTTACATTGATCCTTTCTGCTGCTTGGAGTAGCCAGCCCCAAGGCCTGTCCCTGGCTTCATGAATGGAGTTAATTGGCTTTGAGCTCCTTGCAAGTCAGAGGGCTAGGAAGAATCAAGAGTGTGGAAATCCCCCATTCCTTCTTTAAGGTAATAGAGTTACCATGTTACGAGTATCCCAAGCTAGACGCCCAGGAGACATTCTCAATCATTCCCTTCCTTCCCCGCCTCAGGCCTACCAGATGTTGCTTCTGCCTCAGAAATGTCTCCATCACCCCTGATGCTGCTCCAGTTCAATCCCTTTTTTCTGTGTACTGTCACAGCCATCTCCCAGCCCTCCTTCCACCCCTGCTCCAGGCCAAATTTCACAACTTCTGCACCACCCCCTCCAATCCATACACATCCTCCTCCACCACTTAGATGCCTCTCTATTACAGCACCCACCACATACGTGGTAATTATTTGTGTAAATGTGGATCTGCCCTAATAGATTATTTCTCGATATACAGGTTCATTGTTTTCCCACCTCAACTGGGAAAGAGCATTCCTTGCAGTTCCAGGGTACCCAAGATGAAAAGCATAGATCCCAAACATCTCAAAGTTGGAAAGGATCTTAACAAACATCCAATCCCGTGTTTAAAGATATGTTCCTGAGGCTCTACAAGTTCAAAAAACAGCATTTTAGAGTTATCCAATATATTTTTATGCATGAAAAGCATGATTTATATTTATTCATCCAAATTTTGACCAAAATGTTACGACACACATATGAGCAAAGCCCAATAGCTTACCATAGACTTTTCTCCTGTTTTAATGTAAACTTCTTCAGTAGCTTTCCATCGTATTAAAATCCTGAAAATGGCTTTTGAGACCCTGTCTGATAATGCTGTCTCTCTCTCACCTCATCATCCTCCTTGTTTCTTACTATGCCCAGCACCATCTGCCTTCATTGTTTCTTGAACTTTCCCCTCTCAGGACCTTTCTCACGCCATTGCCTCTGCTTATCCTAATCTGTAGATAATATGATTTTCTGCATAAGAAAACTTGGGAGGGTCTACAAATTTTAGAATTAACAAAAGTTCAGCAAAATTACTACGTACAAAGTTAACATACAAAAAGCAATAGCATTCCTATACACCAATAATCAATTACAAAATGTAATACAAAAAAAAGTTCTCTTTCACTACAATGAAACAGTAAAATCAATACGGTACTTAAGAAATAAGTATCCTATAAGACTCCTATAGAAAAACATAAAACTTTACAACTTTTAGAAGAAAATGTAGATGCTTTCAACCAGAAATCTCTGGTTGAAAATCACAATTTTTACAAACTAATATTTATCATAGTTTACAATGTTTATGTTAGAATTCCACAGGGAAAGGGGAATATAATTACATGGATTCGAATTTGAATAGGATAATAATGACCCTTTTGGGTCATTTGGCCCATATCTTTTTCAGGTAATTGAGACAAGTCAAGGACCCATAAGAAAGTGGCGGAATGCAGACTTGAACCCATTTTCGGACTCCTAGGTGGCTGCCTGTCAAACCCACTCCTTTCATCTTTAAAATGGTGAAGCACAGTGGTGTGGCAAACATGGACTAACAACTCAAAAGCCTCCTGCTACCTCCTACTTTAGTGACTGGACGCTTAAACCACCCACCTACCCAAACTCCTTTGCAGCCATGATGACTATATGCCTCACTGGTTGTAACTTTCAGGCAAGCCTTTATAAAAAGACAAACTCAATTGCATTTCTTCCCCCTGCCTGGAATACGGACACAAAGCCTACAGGTGCATGAAGCAAACATCTTAAGATAAGGACAAGAGCCACCAGCTGAAGGTGAGGAAAAGAGGGGGAGACTAGGTCCTTACCATCCTTCGGCAGCTACCCTAATCTTTCACTGCTCACCTCTGAACTTCCTGTAAAGTGAGAAAAGTAACCCCTATCTCTTATGGCCATTATTAGTCAATACATCTCCATTGGTGTAAGCCACTGTTACTCTTTGTTGCTTGCAGCCAAATGCAATCCCACTTGATACATGGAGTAAGAGCTCTGGACTGCAAGTTGAGGAACCCCATAATAGCCCCAGATCTGCCAGGAACAAACTGTGTGGCCTTGGGCAAGCCATTTCCCATCTCTGGGCCTCAGGTTCCTTCTCTCTGTCAGGGGAAGTAGAACAAGGTGTCCTCTTTCCCTCCAGTTTTCAGTGCTTCACGGTGCATGCCGTGTATTATGCAGAGTGGGACTTCCTTTCTCTGGAAATAAGACTACTGCTTTCAAAGTTCACTAAGTGTTTCCTTGTTCCTAAGACCTCAGGAGTAAGCACAAGGGCTGGTCCCTTCTGAGTGAATGTGATGAAATCCACAACCTTCGTGGTTTTCCCTGAATGGAGCCCAGCTCCCACCTTATTCTCTTCCTTTGGTTAGTTTCATTTACACACCCTAGAGGGAGCCCAAAGTGGATTCTACTCTAAAACTCCCGCAGCACTGTGCCCACCCCTGCCGTAAACCTGCTGCGTAATTTCTCCTCTTGGGGCCTCAAATCCATCATTGTGAAATGAGATGGTTGCAGACTTCCAAGGGGCCATCAAGCCCAAGCATTCCAAGGCTCAGTTACACATTCTAAATTTCATCTCACGTTGGGATAGAGCTTCCCAGTTGCTAAGTGCTTTGCTCTCTGTATTGCCGGTTGGGCTTTCTATGTCTCTGAGACAGGCTGAGCTACTGTTATCATCCCAGTTTTGAAAAGGATGAAACAGGTTTGGGAACATGGAGTGATGTGCCCAGGATCACGCAGTGAGCTAGTGTTCAATCTGGAACTAGAAATGACTTCCTTTGGTTCTGTGCCCAGTGCTCTTGCCACAGCACCTTGATTTTCTTTTTTTTTCCTGTTTCTCTTTTCTCTCCAGGATCCACTTCCTTGCTACAAGTCATAACTTCTCTCAGCTGTGGTCTCAAGACTGCTTACAGTGATGCCCTCAGTTCCAGGCACTTGGCAGGCTCAGCAGACACCTGGCTTTCCCCCAATTCTTCTTGCATCTTCTGTTCTGAACCCTCAGTCCCAATATAACCCCCTCGTTTCTTTCCAGCTCTGACTCCAAGCGTCAGTCCCTTCTAGAGTTCCAATGGCTCTATCAATGTCGTGAACCAGAACCTGGCCCTTTGTAAACCAGCGTACCTGAGACAACTCTCATCTTGGTTCTGTTATTGCTTCTTCACTCCATCTGACCTCTTAGTCAGCATCTGAAGTCCCTAAAGAAATGAGACATGGTCAGAGAAGATGTAAACTGGAGGGCCTTTTGAGATCTCCCCGTCCAAAGGCCAAGCAGAAACTGTAAATGTGGAAGCTGATTAGTCATAATATAAAAAAATGGGGTGGGGACTGTGAGGAGCAGGAGGACATGGGCCCTAGCTCCGGCTAATTGCTGGAAATGTAGGCCCAGTGTGGTCAGAGAAGATGGAGCCAAATTTTTATGTGCAGTACACTGGTTGTTGAGTGTCAGCTACTAATTAAACATTATTTTAAAATACTGTGTAGGTGGAACACATCTGCAGGCTGGTGGCTCTTGGGATGCTTTGGTCCAACCCTTCTTCCCACAGACGAGGAGGCCAACAGCCTGCACACTAGCAGAAGAGAGGGAGGTAAGACCCAAACCTCAGATCTTCCAGTCAGAGTTCCCCTTGGGTCACGACGAAACTGGAACTTTGGCCTATTCAACAAGCCTCTAGTGAGAACCTGCTCTAGGACAGACACCCTTTACCAAGATTAACTTTTTTTTTTTTAATCTTTAGAGAGAGGAGAGGGAGGGATAAAGAGAGGGAGAGAAACATTGATCAGTTGCCTCTCTCATGCTCCCAACTGGGGACCTGGCCTGCAACCCAGGCATGTGCCCTGACTGGGAATCAAACCAGCAACCTTTCGTTTCTCAGACGAGCACTAAATACACCGAGCCACACCAGCCAGGACCAAGGTTTGCCTCTTTTAAACATTTTGCCTATTGCTTTGATTATGTGCTTGCTACACACACACACCACGCAACACACAAATATTTTTGGAGCCATTTGAAGGTAGGTCCCATCCATACATTATGGCTTTTTACCCCTAAACATTTCAGTGTATATTCCTAATAATAAGTATATTTCTTATAACCAATACAAATATCAACCTCAGTAAATTTAACATTGACTGAGGAGCTCTTTCTAACCTACCATTCATATTCCATTTTCATCAATTGACCCAATAATGTTCCTTAGAGCATTTTTTTCCTCCTTCAGATTAGATCGAAGATCACTTTCAGTTGTCATGTCTCCTTAATTTCCGTTCGTGTAGAACACTCTCACAGCTTTTGTGTATGTGTATGTGTGTGTATTTATGATATCAACATTTTTGAAGAATCAAGCTCTCCTTTTTTTACTAAAATGTGTCCCATTTGGGTGCCTGATGTTTCCCTGTGGTTAGACTCAGGTTGTGCATCCCAGCCTGGAGCACCGAGCAAGTGAAGGCGTGTCCTCAGTGCCTCATATCACCAGGCATGTGGTGTCCAGCTGGCCTTCACTGGTGACGTTAATTTTCATTAACATCTGAGTTCTGATTTCTCTCGGGTATTGTTACTATTTTTGCCCTTGCAACTAATAAGCAATCTGTGGAAAGAAACTTTAGACATGCTTACCGTATTTTGCCGTGTGTAATGCACAGTTTTCTTTTGCCCAAATTTTTGAGGGAAAAATAAGGATGTGCATTATACATGGGTAGTACTAATTCCATATCTATATAAATGTTTTTAATTCTTTTATTTATGCTTATGCATTAAAAATGTAATTCTAAAAACAGTGATATCCATATGCAAAACAATCCCCTGGAAGATGATAATCTGTTTTGTTTATGAATATGAATAAAGAAAAAATTGAATTAAAAAATTAAAACGAAAGATTTTTTTCCTGAAAGTTTGGGCCAAAAACATGGGTGCGCATTATACATGGCAAAATATGGTATATGCTGCTCTTCATCCAAATTATTCCATAGATAAAGCACCCATTGACCACTTCCTGCCTAAACCAGTCTTCACCGTGACAGGGGCGCAGTGATGGTTCTCCATTCCACCCCTCCCTCCACACTCGCCTGTTGACACTAAGTATTTGACGTAAACCATACTGCCCCTTCTGAAGGGGAGCAGTTTTGGTCTCGGGCAAGGTAAAAGGGAGGTCGGCAGTTCCACTGGCAAACGGTCATTCGTGTCTAATAGCAACAGAGGGAAAAGAGACAGCCCACTCTGTCTAGTCATTGAGAGCAGACAAAGGGGAGACTGGGACAATGCCTCCGAGGGTCCAGCTTAAAGAAGCTGAGCACTTCAGAGAAGCAAAGCGGCATGCAGGGATGTACAGGGGCTCCACACAGTGTCAGTTTCTAGTGCCAACTCTTCCCCTCGCCTGCTTAGTGACCTCTAGCAGCTCACCTAGCTTCTCATTGGTCTCTGTTTCCTGATTTGTAATACGGAGTAATTCTTACCTTCAGGACTCATTGGTAAGATTAAATGAAATAATGCTCTTATCTTGCTAGGCCAGCCCATCATGTGCTGAGAGGTGCATATTATATAGAACACAGGGAAATTATATTACGTTTGAACTGGTTCATTACAACAAATGTCTACTAAACACCTACCATGTACCACAGCACTATGCTTGGAGCTAGAGACAATGTAAATTAGCCCCCGCAAAGCTCACAATCCAGGGGAAGAAAAATACAGTTAATTCTACTCCTAAGTATTTACCCAAGGAAAGTAAAACGTATATCCACACAAAGGTTTGTTCAAGAATGGTCATGACAACTTTATTCTTTTTTTAAATTGATTTCAGAGAAAGAGAGGAAGGGTGGGGGCGGGAGGAGAGAGATTGATTTGTTGTTCCACTTACTGTTGTATTCATTGGGCGATTCCTGTATATGTCCTGACCGGGGGATCTAACATGCAACCTTGGCCTATCAGGATGACAGTCTAACCAACTAAGCTCCCCAACCAGGGCCAACAAATTTATTCTTAATAGCCCCAACCTGGAAATAGCCCAGGCATCCATCAACAGATGAATGGACAAACAAACTGTAGTATACACCCAGGCGGTAGAATACTACTCAGCAATAAAGAGAAACAATCTATTGATTTTATGTAACACGTCTAAGCCTCAAACACTTGCTGAGTGGAAGAAGTCTTATACAAGAGTACATACTAAATTATTTCATTTATATAAAGTTCAAACCAGGCAAAATCATCAGAAGAGTAGCTGCCTGGGATGGAGGCGGGCGGAGGATTGCTGGGAAGGGCAGGAAGGAACTTTCTGAGAGCCGAGGTGGTGCTCTGTATGCTGTTAGGGGTCAGATAGCACAGGCTTCTGTGCTTCTCCAGATTCAGCAAATGTACACTTCAGATGTGTGTATGGCATTGTATATGAACTGCACATCAAAACAGAAAAAAAGAAAAAAGATGGAGCTCCAATGAATGGTATATATCTTGAAGTATTTAGAGAGAAGTGTATTGATGTCCAGAATTAACTTTGAAATATGTTAGAAATGATATGGATTAATAGATGAATAGTAACATGGGAATATGGATAGATATGTGATAAAACAAGTATCATAAAGTGTCAATGGCCCTGACTGGTGCGGCTAAGTTAGTTGGGGGTCATCCCGCCAAGCAAAAGGTCGCCGGTTCAATTCCTAGTTAGAGAACATGCCTGGGTTGCTGGTTTGGTCTTTGGTCTGAGTGAGTAGGAGAGGCAACCAGTCAATGTTTCTCTCTCACATCAATGTTTCTCTCTCACTCTTCCTCCCTCTCTCCCCTCTCTCTAAGAAAAAATAAATAAAATCTTGTCCAGATTAAAATAAAATGTTAATGGTAGAAACAAGATGCTGGAGAAGTAGGTGTTGAGTATAAAATTCTTTCAGTTTTGCTGTACATTTGAAATGCTTCATAATAAAACTTTGGGGAAAAGACCATGCATTATAGTTCAAGCCAGAATTCTGTCAGTGGTGTGATAGAGAGCCCGCTCTCTCTTCGGTGGGAGCACAGGAGAGAAAGTGATTGTTCTTGCTGGGGAGGGATGGAGGCAGGGGTCAAGGAGAGTCTCAGAGAGAAGGAGTTCTAGGAAATGGGCCTGAAAGATAAGATTTTAAAGGCAGAGGAGGGAGAGGGAGAAAGGGCATCCCAGTAGGAAAAACAGGGCAGCTTGAAATTCAAGGTCCTTTTGGGAAGCCTCAAGCGAGCGGACAATGAAGGAGAGGTGTCCAGTGAGCCAAACTGTGCCCAGGATGGAGCAGCCTTGACAGACAGACAAGAGCATCTGGTGTGGACTCAGTCAACAATGGGAAGCCACTGAGCAGGATGCATATGCAGAGCATGTGTGCATGCTTGCGTGTGCGTGCGTGCGTGTGTGTGTGTGTGTGTATGTGTGTGTGTGGCTTTGTCATCTGACAACCAGGGTAAAGGAAGGTGGAATGGGGGCGGGGACCAATGGCCGGTAGACAGCAAAGCTTGTGGTACAGTTTTGGTTGCTTTTATTAGCAAGGTGAAAATGAGACAAATTTTTGTGACAGAAAATGGTCAAGATATGACCTTTCTGAAGGAGAGAAGTCTTTAAATGAGTCA
The DNA here is from genome assembly GCA_004026545.1 of Mormoops blainvillei. Classification (NCBI taxonomy): domain Eukaryota; kingdom Metazoa; phylum Chordata; class Mammalia; order Chiroptera; family Mormoopidae; genus Mormoops; species Mormoops blainvillei. Next base: position 67,971 of record PVJD01007838.1, read on the forward strand.
GGAAGATAGTTCAGTTTGTCCTAATTCCCAGCTCTCTGGGAACTTTGATCTCCCAAAAGACTTCCTGTTCCCTTTGAAGCTCTACGCTGTCTACTGACCCCCCTCTGGCCGTCAGCCACAGCCCAGAAGAAGCAACTTCTGGGAGTCCCAAGACCCGGTTTGCAGTCCTGCTTTTGCCCCCTTCCCTCTCTGTACCCAGACCCCTCCTCTGAAATCCGTTGGGTTGGCCTGCTTCTCCTCCTAGTTTTAAGGCTGCCCCACTTGGTCTTCTTACAACCAGGCTTCCAGGCTCTCTCTCAAATGTTCACTTCCCCGTGGGCTTGCAGATGTCTTTCTGATCACAGCCCCACCATATTACCGTCTTACCCCTTTCCGCCCCAACAAGGGGCTCCAGCTCCTGGCTGATCTGGGCTGGGGCTTAAAAGAGCCCTGCTGGCAGGTCAGCAGTCTCTGAGCCTCAGGGGAAGAAGGCTCCATGGGGGGAACAATCCCCACCTCCCTGGGTTTCCTGAAGAACAAGAAAGTGCGTCAGTGCACAGGCTGGGGCCGCCACACCCCAGGTACTCAGCCTCTCTCCTCCGCACCTTCCCTTCACTTCCCAAGGCTCACGGGTGACACGGAGTGACTCTGCGACGAGCACCAGGGCAGGCACAGCCGTCTTCCGTCCAGCACCCACTGCCAGCCCTCACACCAGCCCTGCAAGGGGGACAGGACAGAAATGTCCCATTTCCCATCCCTTACTGAGTTTGAGGAAGAGCTCAAAGTTTCACACACATCACCTCCTTTAATTCTCACAGTGAGGCTGGTGTCTGTGCCCCCTTTCACAGAGAAGGCTCAGAGAGGCTGTACAACTTTCCAAGGTCACACAGCCAGATCCAAGAAATTCACAACCAACATATCAAAAGGAGCAGTGATGCAGTGTTCTGTATACCCAGCACTGACTGTTAAAAATATATATAATATATATATAATATATACATATAGTTAATAATCCCCACAGCTGGGCTTCACACAGGCCCTGAGGAACCTGCCCAAGGGTCCTGGTGCACACGTGGGAAGATGAGGGCAAGTGGGGGACATTGCTCACCTGTCTGTGATAACAAAAAGGAAAGGCCCAGAGGTGGCATTTGCTGCTTCCTGGGGGACAGTAGTTCCCCAGACTCAACCATTCATTGAGCAAACCCTGAAACTTCACCTGAGAGTGAGCTGCTGGGTGGGGAGAGAGGCAGATGAGGGATGGCCCTCGGGTTCTCTCAGAGCCACGGGGGGCGGTGAGGGGACTGTCAACGGTGAAGGGCCTGCATGGGGAAATGGCCAGAGAGGTTTGAACACACAGTCTCCCGGGCACTTAAACCGCCCCCAGGGGCTTGCAGTTTTCTCGTGGGAAAATCCACAGCCATCTGCAAAGCTGTGTGCCACCAGCAAGTGGCACTGAGAGGTCTCACCAGGTGTAGAGTAGAGACAGCGTCTGTTGCTATGGTGGCCAGTGGTCCCCCCAGGACCAGGCTCCCAGCCGTGGCTCCCGATGCCCTCTAGGCCAGCATCCCACGCGCGGTTAGCCTTTTGTGGATACACCCAGCACCACACTTGGGGGCTCAATGTGGGCTTTGGAAGAATGCAGCTCAGATGCCACCCTGACCCCTAGGCCTTCCCTGACTCCCGAGGGAAAGGGTTGTGCCCTGCTCGCCGGATGGTGAGAGCCTCCTGCCCTGGTCCGAGCCTCTCCTGTATCCTCTGCAGCATGTGGCGCTGTCTTCCCTCGGTTGTCCTTTCATACGCCTCGCCTGCTGCGGGCTCAGGGTGGCTCATAGGCCCCCAGATAGACAGCATCAGTTCAGGACTGCTGGGTCCCTTGGAGTCCCACTCGGCCCTGAGAGCCATGAGCTCTAAAGAGACAAACCTTCCCACTCTCAGTACTGTGGTGATTGAAAATATGTCTAAAGCCCCAACTGGCATGGCTCAGTTAGTTGAGTGTGGGCTGCAGAACGAATGGTCACCAGTTCAATTCCCACTCAGGGCACATGCCTGGGTTTTGGGCCAGGTCCCCGATGGGCACGTGTGGGAGGCAAACTATCAGTGTTTCTCTCACGCATCGATGTTGCTCTTCCTCTCATTCTCCCTCCCTTCCCCTCTCTCTAAAAATAAAGAAATAAAATCTTTAAAATATATCTGAACATTCTTGGACACTTTCATTTTTCAAAGATGGAGTCGAATTCCCCTCCCCTTGGGTGTGGGCCAGACTTAGTGACTTGCTCCTAAAACGCACAATGGGGCAAAAGCGAGGCCAGAATTTCAGAGGCCAAGCCATAAAAATGTTAAAGTTTCCTTCTGACTCCTTTCTTTCCGATAGCTCACTCACTGCGGGGAAGTCAGCCACCAAGCTGGAGGAGCCCCTGGGGGAAGGAAGTCAGGAATCCCACCAGAGCCAGGCCAGCTTGCCAGGCCTGTGCGTGAGCAGAGCAGCGGGGGAAGGGGATCCCCCAGCCTTAGTCAAGCCTTCAGAAAACTGCGCCCTGGCCAACACGTGACTCCAGTGCCTGAGACTCCGAGCCAGAACCGGCCAGCCCAGCCCTTCTCGAATTCCTGATCTGCAGAAACTGTGAGAGATAATAAAGTTTCTTGTTGAATTAAGCCACTAAGCTTTGAGGCAATTTGTTGCACAGCAGTGGATAAATGAAGCATTATCCTTCTCCCACTGCCTCTCTCTGGGCTGCCTGTGCTCCAGCCAAACTGAAGCCCTCACTGTTCAAAGCTCCACATTTTTACTGAGTATCTTCTATGGACCAGCCCAGCCCAGACACTGGCAATGTGGCAGTGAGCCAGCTAGACCAGTGCAGCCTCTGTCTTCATGAGCTTAAGGATCACACACTCGAAAGGTTTACAGACCCCGCTCTGGCCCACATGGTGCCCTCCATCCAGAAAACACGCCCAACACCCCACCCCCCTTATAACAACATTCTGAACATTTCTGAATTGACCTTTCTTCTTCAGCGGTGAACCCGAATGCTGTCTCCTCCACGAAACCTTTTCTGATTGCCCCACTGGAAACTTCTCCTTTCTGAACCCTTATCATGCTTTCTCTCACCTTAGGTTAGCCACCTGGCATCATCTTTCTTGGCGTATTATGATTATTTATGTTTATGACCTCCCTACTAGCCTCTGGGATGGATGTCTTATTCATATACAATTAGTGCTTGTACATAGTTAGCATTCAAGAAATGTACATTATGCAAATGAACATGTGAATGACTTGACACTAATCTAACAAAGACAAGCTAAATGTCAACAGAAAAAAGTAAATGCGATGCTGCAGAGACCAGAGGGAGGCAGTCGCAGAAGGGATGCCGCTGAAGAAAGAGCGGGAAAGGCGTGTGTGCTCAGTCCTGTTAGTTTCTAACAATATTGATCATGTAATGCCTCTATGATCCAGCAATTCTTGTCCTAATCGTGTATGTAATGGAAATAGATGCATGTGTCCAAAAAAAAGGACTGTACCGAAATGTTCAGAACATCTTTCTTCTTAACAGGCAAAAACTAGAACTAACCTAAAAACCTACAAAGGAATAGATAAACAAGCTGCAGTATAGTCATAAATGAGCACTACACAGTCATTTTTTAAAAAGACCATTCTACTGGTACATGCAGCAACATAGATAAATCTCAAAAATATTGTGTTGAAAGAAAGAAGCTAGATGCAGAAGAGTTCACAAATATGAAATAAGTGATTCTAGCCTTGGCTGGGTAGCTCAGTTGGTTAGAGCATCATTCCAATACGCCAAGGCTGCTGGTTCGATCCCTGGGCAGGGCACAGACAAGAAGCAACCAATGAATGCATGAATAAGCGGAACAAAAAAATTGATATGTTTCTCTTTCTCTCTCTCTCTTTCTCTCCCCCTCTTCCATTCCTTTCTCTCTCTAAAATCAATAAATAAAAAACAAAAGATATTACATCAGCAATCATGTTGCAATCTATAAATGTTTCAAAGTAACACATTCTATACCTTAAGCTTACACTATGTTACACATCAAATTTACTCTAGCAAAGAAAAATAAATTTTAAAAATTTAGAAAGCAGAGAGACAGGAGAGTTGGAGATGAACTCAAGGAGCCTGAGGCCATAGCCAGGAACACACATATGACTCCCATATTAGACAGGCTACTCCCCTCCCTGCTCAGGCAGGTTGGGTAAAAGGCACCCCCAGGCATTTCCCCTGGCACACATCACCCCAGCACTGATGTCAGTGGGGAATGCCAGGCAGTAGGCACTCCTGTCCAGGACCCAGCCCACAAAAAGGGGCATGGTAGCCTGGTTTGGCTCTCCAGGGCACCCAGGTGATGAAAACACTGCCCAGGGACATGGTCATGGATTTATGAGTGAAAAGAAGCCCCTGCCCCAGAGAACTTGGCTGAGATCCCACAAGGCACCATGCAGCCGCCGGGTTCTATAATGCCTGTCCTAGACCGGAGACCCACAGGGGTGCTCAGCATCCTTCCTTAAAAACATGGGTGAGAAGTATGATGTTAGTCCCTGCAAAGTGGTCCTGTATCTGAGCTCAAGTCCTGACTCCTTTATTATGAGCCGCGAGGCCATTAGATGATGCATGAAAGGTACCAGAACCCAGTATGTCCTTGGTAAGTGGAATCAAGGACCATCATCATCATCCTTATCATGTTGCAGCTCTATTGGAAGGGACAATAGGCCAACCATGACAGGTTGTGAGTTTTGTCATTTACAACATGCAAAAAAACTGACTTCAACACACAATACAATATGCAGATGATGTATTATAGAATTGTACACTTGAAATCTATATAATTTCGTTAGCCAATGTCACTCCAATAAATTCAATAAAAATAAAATAAAATTTAAAAAGGATTTCCATTTCAGTGGTTATAGAATGCCGTCTCTATCAAGTCTTAATAGTTCATGATACGACTTGTTGGCTATGTGGACCCTGAATAACATGATTCTGCGTTGGCATTTTGAAACCCCTTAATAATTAGTGTTACTTTTTGATTAAAACAAAACAAAACAAACAAAAACCAGAAAAGCCTAATTGGGCAGGAGCAAAAGACTGTTTCCAGGCTGCCCATGGACCTGGGAGGTAGTCACGCGGTCACCAGCCCCATTCTGGGCAGGTGGGAGCAGCACTTGCCCACATCGCTTGCCCAAGCTGGGGACTTACCTGCCCACTTTGTGCTGGAAAATCACGGGGGAGGACCCCATTCAGCCAACAGACAAGAAAAACACCCATGCTTTGTTCCAAGGCAGAATCGGAGGGGCTGCGCTCAGTGTCATTCCTCTGGCTCCTCCTTGGGCTCTGGACACTGGGGACGTTGTTCGCATCATCAGGAACGAAGCACTGAGTAAGGAATCTGGGGCCAAAGCATCTGGTCATGAACATTGGCTTTGACACTAGTGGGTGATCTTGAGCCAGTCGGTTGAACTTTGTGAGCCCTCTACATTGCTCCTCTACAGATCAAGCCATCTAGAGGCCTCCATCTCTCGGGGCTAGTGGGAGGGCCTAGGGGATCACACCCGACGGCATGTCCGAAATACCGAAACACTATATGAAGGCGAGGGATTATTATCATTCAGTAGCTCCACGGCCCTGCCCTTACCCAGGGCAAGTCCCTTCTGGTCTCTGAAGAGCTCTGTTTGATCAAGCCTGACAGTTAATGGTGATCATGGTGGGAAAAGCAAGGGAGGTGAGCCCCATGTGGGAGGGCCATGCAAGCAAACGGACAGCAGCCAACAGTGTAGAATGACCAAAGGAAGTGACCCCCCGGTGGGGCGGCCTGAAGTATGGCTTTGAACCAAGCTGCTGGCAGCCCTGGGTTTCAGCTGAAGGCCCAGCTGGTCAGCCTCCAGAACAAAGTCCACCCTGTGAACAGCAGGCCAAAGCCTGGGCAGGGTCTATGGCCCCAAAATTTGGAAGGGCCACTCTGAGGTTTGGAAGGGCCACTCCGAGCAGGACTGGTATCTGGAGGCCAGGCAGACATTATGTCATTCGTGTATCTGGAAACCACAGACCCGCCCTCCCGGTCCCCAGAGACTCTCATGCTCTCTGGCCAGGATCCCCGAGTTCCGCTCTCTCTGTATCCCCAACCCTCACATTCCAGGCTCCCCAGGAACTGAGTCGGGACCTCCTGGGCTTCTGTCCAAGCAGCTAGTTCTAAATTCTCCCACCCCCTCTCCCTTGGGAGAAAACAATACAACCTTAAACAAAGGCCACTGCCTCAGCCTTGAGGAAAATACTGGGCTACGCTGAGTGCTATGCTTACCGTTCATTTTTTTATGCCCACACTTTGTTCCAAGATAGAACCTGGCAGGCCGGGCGGTTCATTGCGATTCTGCTGCCCCCTGTCTGGGCTGCCCGGCACTGCAAAGGCAGCTCGCATTCCCAGGGTTGGTGGGGCGGTGGGGCAGGTGTGCTTCAAATCAGAAACTTGGGTGTTTGACCGCAGCTCTGCCCCTTTATTTAAAAATTTTTTTTCCAATTACAGTTGACATATAATATTAGTTTCAAGTGTAAGCTCTGTCCACTTGTTAACTGGCAAGTCTCTCAGAAACTTAATTTCTTTGTCTATAAAATAGGGTCAATAATATTGACATCAGATGGTGGCCTAGGAATGACATGACTCAGGGCATGTCACGGGGCTGCACACAATGGGTGCTTGACATAGACGACCTTCCTGCTCTTCCCTCCCCCTTCCGTGAAACCAAGGTCCTCCTTCCCCTGGAGGGTGACCCGAGCCGGGCGAGCTCTGGTTGTGGGCTCCCACCACCAGAGCACCTGATTCAGCTATTTCGAGCCAGGTCCTGAGATCTGCAGTTCTGATAACCTCTAGGGGCTGCTGCTGCAGGTGGCCTGCAGGTACCATCTTGAGAACCATCGTGTTAGACAAAGTTCAAACAGCGCTTATGTTCCTTTGGAGGAGGAGGGGAAGAGAGTGTGCCTTGTTCCCCCAGGCTGGCACCCAGGGGAGCTCCGGGAGGACCCTGGCAACTGTGAAGGACTTCAAGTATTTTTTGACATCCAAGTGACATCTCATAACATTCACCTTTTTTCAGTGTACAGTTGGATGAGCTTTAATAAATTTACGGACTTGTGCAATCAGCGTCACAATCCAGCTTGGAAACAGCCCCGCTCCCCGCCCCGGCAGGTTCCCCCAGGTCCATCTTCCATCAGCCCCAGAGCCGCCCCCAGCTCCGGGCAACCCCCTGGTCTGTTTTCTGTCTCTAATTTTGCCTTTTCTGGAAATTTCATATATGTGGACTCATATAGAATATGGTATTTTGTATCTGGCTTCCTCAGTCAGCATCACATTTTCAAGGTTCACCTATGTTGGGACGTGTGTCAGGGGTTTGTGTGTTTTCACTGCTGAGCAGTGTCCCATGGTGTGGGTGTATCACAGGGGGCTCACCCACTCCCCAGTGACGGATGCCTGTGTTGTTTCCACCTTTGATATTACGGATAATGCTGCTATGATTATTCACGTACAAGCCCTTGTGTGGACATGCTCTTTTCAAGTTCTATTTTTAAAGGTAAACCCTAACTCCCCAAGTGCCCCCTCCGCACTCCCCAGGAGTCTGCAGCAATGCGGTTAGAGGTGTCCGATGAGGCCCTCGCACGGGGCTAAGGGGAGGCCCAGCCTCTGCTGCCAGACACCACCCAGTTGAGATCAAACTCAGGCCTCTCCCCAGGCCCTGCCACCCTGCAGCGCCAGCTTACCTACTTGTCATTGCCCTCCTCCTCCTCACCGTGAACGTCATACCTTGATTTAGAGTTGGCGATTAAAGGGTTTCTGCCTTTCAGTTAAATTAAACTGCTCAAAAGAGACAGCAGGGAAGAGAATGAAAACAGGACTGGCCCAGATCTCTTGAAAGTCCCAGGGCTTCTTATCTGTCTTGAGCATCGCTAGGCCGGGGACTTCCCCACGGATGAGGTACTGCGTGGTCCAAAAGTAGCATCCCCTCTACTGCACGGCCGTCAGGGTAGATGGATCACCCCGGCGCTGATTCAACAAAGTCTCCTGATTCGTTGCTGCTATCCTGCCCCCCCGGTGTGGCAGGCTTCATGTCTAAAACACCTAGACTCTGTTCCTTGTACCTCACGAACACCCCAGCTGTTGCACGGCAGAGGATCTTTCCTGTCCCACTCCTGAGCCCTTCCATTTGCTGCATGAGGGGGACATGCAATGTTTTATTCTGTACACATATACTGTCCCCTGCAAGGGCCCCAAAGGAATCGGTAGAGCAAAGGCTGATGGTCTAAGGCCCGTGGCCCCCAGCCAGTGCCAGGAACACTCCTCTGTGTCCAGGCGGTTTCTGGGCTCAAACCTTAGGCTGTGCCACTTGGTAGAGGAGATTCTGGCCACCAACTCCAAAGATCTGGGTTTGTGTTTCCGTGTGGACTTGTGGCAGCAGTGACATCGAACTCTTTACCTTAGATGAGGGTGATGCTTTCCATCCTGTCTGCCTCTGGGAACAACTGAGGTGACAGGAGGAGATGGGTGAGCTGGACCCGCTATGGAAGCTCCCGGGGGCTACATAGGCCCTGGGTCGGAGGGACTCAGAGAACGGGAAAGCCTTTGCTCCTGGCCCCAGTGAGGGCGGAAACAAGGGTGCTTTCAGGGAAACAGCCTCTCAGAAACTGCCATCCTTGACTTACTCCCCAAATTGGCCAAGTCAAACAGTGGCCCTGTGCCAGGAGTCAGAGTACTTCACAGCGGTGGATTAAAGTTGCGTTTTTAATGTAGTCTTGAGAGGTTGGGTGACTTAGGCTGAAACTGTTGGGAAATGCCTGTGTACATAGTGCAGAAAGGATTATAATAAGTGGACAAGAACAAAGGCCTGGAGTGTGACTCCCCGGCCTGCCGCCTACTAGGTGCCTGGCCTTGGGCAAATTACTGGACATCTCTGGGCCTCGGTTTCCTCATCTATAAAATGGTAATAATCATCTCACAAGATTACTGTGAAAATTTAATAAGAGACTGCATGTGCAGTTCTTAGCTCATTAGCTAGCTGATAATAAGGGTGTCCAAAGTGGCAATTTTCTCGTTCATGTTTTATTTTTAATAAAACCTTTCCTAAGTGTCTGCTATCCATTCAATCATCCATTGGTTTGCTCATTCATTCATTCATTCATTCATTCAACAGAAAATTTCAAGTGCCAACAGTGTGCCAGAATCTATGACATGCCCTAGGAAAAAAATAATAATAAAATAAGCCCCGGCTGGCGTGGCTCAATGGATTGAGTGCCGGCCTGCGAACTGAAAGGTCATCGTTTCGATTCCAGTCGGGGCACATGCCTGGGCTGCAGGCCAGGTCCTCAGTTGGGGGCACATGAGAGGGCAACTGATCCAATGTATCTCTTGCATATCGCTGTTTCTCTCCTTTCTCTCTCTCCCTCCCTTCCCCTGTCTCTAAAAGTAAATACATAAAATCTTTTTAAAAAAAGAAAGAAAATAATAAAAGTGAAGATTCATAAAGCACTTGACCATTTTCAAAGGCCTTTTACACCCCTTGCCTGTGCGACCTCCCCACATCTTTCAAGGCAAGGCTAAGAAAACAGAGGTTCTGAAGATGTGGTGATTTGCCCAAGATACCAGCTAAAAAGTGGGAAAATACACTCAAACTCAGGTCTTCAGACATTAACCTGGGTTCACTTTATAGGACACCTCACTGCCAGGACAGGGTAATTAACGGATGAGTAAGAGAGAGCCCCTCCCTGCAAGCCTCCACAGTTCACACTCCCAGGACACTGGCCGCCTCCCCTCGTGCAGCCTTTCCCTCACGCCCTGCTGGGGTTGCTTGTTCGGAGCCACCTCTGTTTCCTAGGAGCCTGCCCAGGACGAGGTATTGCATCTGGGCGGTGCTTCTGTCCATCACAGGCGATGCCTGGCTGTAAGGAGGCTGGAAAAACTTCTCTCTGCAGGAGTGGGTGTCACGGTGGGGGAGTCCCCAGCACCGGAAAGTGTTCAAAGTATTCTGAGAAGCCAAAGAGAATTCCAGATGTGCTATGTCCTGGCCTGAATCTGAATCTGGGTGGATGGGAGACCTGTATAACTTTAGCCCTAATTAAAGAGGAAGGAATCCTTCCAGCACAAGGGCTCCATGGGGACTCAGAGCCAGGATCTGAGACTTTTGGTGATCAAAGGTGTTCCGGCGGCCAAGGAGGCCTTGGAGCTGGTCCTGGCCAGAAGACCTCAGCCTGCGCAGACACAGAGACACACAGGCTTCTGGCCCGGCACTGCCCAGGTGCACGGGCAGGATTCGCTGGACCTGGCCACCCTCAGGTGTGGTGGGAGCCTTAACACTGAGAGGCAGGACGCGGCTCCCGCTGGGATAGCTGCTTGGAGAGGAGTCACTGAGTTCTGTTTGTTGAGTATTCCAAGCAGCAGGGCCCAGCCGAACTGTGGGTTCAGGGGGAAATCACGTGCCCCACGCTCTGACACCCCAAGAAGCACACAACTCTTCTACCAACCTCGGTTTCTCCCAGGCAAGCTCTAGAATAAGAAGTGCCAGAAAAACAGGAAAAGAATAAGAGAAACGGCAGCTTGGATCAATGTAAAATAATTGCATGGACAGACCCTGAGAGAAGAGAGGAGGGAGGGATGGGCGCTGCGGGCAGGGGGCGGGGGCGGGGCATCTGAGGTCCCTCTGGAGGAGGACGGGAAGTGAAAAGGACTGGCAGGAGTTTACTGGGGAGGGAATGAGGTTTCCCAGGAGGGCACAGAGTGTTCAGGGACACAGTGCCCTGAAGAGGCAAATTGTTGAGGGACACTAAGAAGTTTTGCTGGACTGGAGGATGGATAGGGCTGGGGTGGGGGTGGGGGGCAGGAAGCAGACAGGAAAGGCCAGCAGGGCAAAACAACAGGAGACCTTGTTGTGACCTTTAGCCAGAAACCACACTGGAGGGGCTGTTGAGCAGGGCTGCATTTGAAAGGGAAGTTACCATTTGTGCTGAGAAACAAAGCTGGGTGTGTGGAGTGCCAGCCCTGTGCCCAGTGGCGTTTCTCCACATCACTGGCGTGTGTACATCTTACAGACAGGGACATGACACGGAGCCGTGATTTTTCCACGGTGCTCACCCCATGAGAGCAGGGAGTAGGACAGAAGGGACCTTGGCAGAGCCACAGCAGCTTCTCAAGGGTGAGGACCCCCTTACATGGAAGACAGCAAGCTGGGGCTTATTAAAGAGTTCTCTCCTCTGATCTTAAGGTCTGAAACCGGGGTCCCCTCTCTGGGTCACCATTGCACCACCCAAGGTCACAACACGCAACCCCTTAAATGAGCTACCTGTTAAGGGACCCCCAGACTGAGTCTTGGGTTCTGG
>PVJD01007839.1:0-79290 GCA_004026545.1 Mormoops blainvillei
GCCTCTCTGGAATCTGTTCCCCTTCTGCCAGATAGTACACCTGTCCTCACACGTGTCCCCTGCTTCCTGAGACAAGGAAAGAAACAGAGCCCTTCTCAGTGCTGAGACCAGGTGGCAGGGGTGGGAGGTGACACGCTCAGCCTGGCTGGGGTATGCAGTTGCCCTGATCCACAGCCCCCTGGTCCCCAGGGCCTGCGGCAAAGCGCAGAGCAGCTGAAACACAACTGCGCCCGGACCCTCTCTCCTTCCCGCTGTACCTTCCCTGGTGGTCCCTCCCTACCAGCACACCCTTGCTCCCTTGGAGTTTGTAGGTTTCAGACCCACTTCTCCTCTTTTTCTCAATCCAACCTGTCTTCAAGAAAAGATCGGATGCTCGCATGCACACACGGCTGAGGGCAGGCTGAAGAGAAGCCCCACGGAGGCCCAGCACGCGGTCACAACGCTGGGAGAGGGTTTCGGCACGTTCCAGGTGCTCTGACACACCCTATCCCACAGACCTGCACAGCTCCCCAGGGAGGAAGAGGGCTAGGTATCAGCACGTTCCGTGTGACCTGCCAGGAAGCAGAGGCCACAAAGGGCTGGGTGGCTTAACCCTGGGCTTGGTCTCGCAGTGAACGGAGAAGTGGCCAACTGCAGGGCAGTTCTCCATTGCCTGTGATGGTGACACCCGTAAGGCATCTTTTAGAGGGCGAGGAGGGAGAGAAGGTTCAGGGGTCAGTTCCAGGACACCGAGGCTGAGGCCAGACAAGGCACAGGAAGTGGGAAGCGACCTGAGGGTAGGTGAGGCTTTCTTTCACTTTTCTGACTCCATAGGCCCCAGCGGCTTGCCAGCACCCAGAAGTTGTTAGCTAATGGACTGGATGGGTGGCTGGAGTCTCTCTTCACAGCCTTGTCCTTTGCACCCAGGGGCCAGGGTTCTGAGTCCTCAGAGGTCCGGGGACGGGCCAGGCTCCCCAGCCCTGCCATGCCGGGTCACCGAGTCTCCACGGAAAAAATACCCGACCGCTCTCCTGTCCTTAACAGGGAAAGAGCCGGTCGCCTGCTGGAGGCCTGAAGCAGCATCTTAATCTCCATCTCCCCTGCAGGGCGTGGGTGGGGTGGGGAGCGCTGAGGCCCTGCTCCTCGGGATTGGGGAAGGGAGCCAAAGGGACTGAGGTCTCCTAATGACGGTCGGCGGGCTCCTGGCCAGCACCATCTTGCTCTGAGCTGGGCCGTTGACTGAATTTGTTGAAAAGAACGGAGCAGCAGGGATAATAATAATATCAGTAAAAACAACAACAATGATAATAATAGGGGCCATTTATCCAGCACCTACTGCATGCCCCTTACCTATTTTATCTCATGTGTTCTTTATACCAGCCTTGCAGGAGAAGCATTCGGAGGCTCACTTTTTAGAAAACTGAGTCTCAGGTTAAATAACCTGCCCAAGGTCACATGCCTCATGGATGACAGAAAGAAGCCTTAGAGTTCAGGTGTGTCTGATTCCCAGGCCGAGGAGTGATGTGGCGACAGGGGCATCACTAAAGAGGGGAAGGTCCCTCTCCTGGGGCTGCCCCAACAGCTGGCTGTCAGGTCCCTCTGCTAGGCATGGGGTGCCAGGCATGGGCCGAGGCTGTTGAGCAGTGCAGTCAGCGCCACCCCCCCCCCCGCCCCCTGCATGTCTCTCAGCTCACTTTACTCTTCGCTGCTAACCACGATTCAGCTGCCGAATCCTGAGCCAGGCAAAGAGGGGAAGAGGGACGGAGGTTGGTGAGGGCGGAAGATCCCTGCTAGATGGTTCTAAGCCAGGTAGGCCAGCACATTAGTGGAAGCGTCTCTGAGCGGGTTGCACGGTTCTATCCGGGGCCTCCTAGCAATGCCGTGGAGGCCTCAGGGAGCACAGTTAGGGCAGTGGAGGTGGCAGGGGCTTTCTGTCCTGGTCATGCCAGTTGTTAGCTGTGTGGCCTTGGATGAGCCTCCATTTCCTCATCTTTAAAGTGAAAACAGCTATACCTGTGGCACCCATCTCACCTGCTCACCAGGGAGCACCTCTGAGCTCACATTTGCAGCCTCGGGTCTTTCCTACGGATCATCTTCCCAGTAATTAATGTGAACTCACTATTGTTTGGTCCCACTGTTAGATCCGGTTCTTTAAAAATCAATAGTCATGTATGAGATCCCCTTAAATCCTCATAAAATAAACATCAAACCGGCCCCCTGCCTGTCTTCTGAGCTGTGACAATCACATGACCAATGTCATTAAGAAAAAGGCGGCCCAAACCCCCCGAAAACCGGCTGGAGGTTTCGGCGCCTGTGACTGCGGCTAAGGCAACGTGCACCCTTCCGACCAGAAGAGGGCCCTGGGGCTGTCTCCTAAGAACTCCGTGGCTACCCGGAGACCTGCGGGTGGGGCAGAGCGCAGGCAGAAAATCTATTTTTAATGACTTGGGGAGAAGAGTGTAGTGGCTGAGTAATTCAGAGTAATTAAAGCTATCTATCACTTGGAGAAGTGGAATCCAAAGTTGTTGAACTTCACAATGACATTTTTCCCCCTTCTCGTTCATAAAACCCAGCAGAGGGTCAGGCAGGAGCCAAAGGGGAGAGGACGATGAGGAAAGAAATGTGTGGCCCCAAAGAGTGGAACTTATCTTTTAGGTAAGTGCCAGGGGAATGGCCCCTCTTGAATCTTTGTTTTTAGGTGGAGGCCAAATTTTGTTGTGGTTCAGAAGGTGGACTTGGAGATAGCCCTCGGTTTCAAATCCAACTCCTATGCTTATCAGCCATATGACATTAAGTTGTCAGGCCTTCTTGAGCCTCAGTTTCCTTCTTTGTGAAGTGATGACAATAATGATTTCGACTTCGCAAGGTTGTTTTGAGGCTCAAGTGACATCCATACACCAAGAGCCTTGCACACAGTTGGCGCTCAATAGTGGCAGTTACCATGCTCAGTCTCTATACGCAGACCCCACTGAAGGTGGCAGTGTTTGCACAGGAAAGCTGCAGGGGGTCCCTGCTCAGGCTCTGCACTCAGGGGTTGGGGGACCTGGAGCAAGTCGCCTAGGCTCTTTTGGCTGAGACCGCTCATCTCTCATATGGGGGGAGTTATGTATGCCCTTCGCATGAAGAACAGCACAGCACCCCCAACTGTTGTCCTTATTGATGACATCATCCCTCTTGGAGGTCGAAGTGCACTGAAACTCAGGATCCCTGGCGGAAAGAAGTCAAACTGAGCTTAGTCTCCTAAGGAAGCAGGTAAAACTTGGACAAGGAAACCACAGAAAGACGAGAGGAAACTGAATGGGCAAAGCAGATATTCCAGATACCAAACCTTATTTTCTCAGACAGAACTCCTGGGCCAGAAACACTAGGGAGCTAGGAGTAGGGCCCTTTCTAGTTCTGGTTTTTGGAAGGATCTATGAAGAAGCAGAGATGCTAATACTCTGTTGTCTCCATGACAACAGTGGATTTATTCAGTTAGGAAAAGCAGGTGGGGTCGGAAACGGGAGAGGAGAAGGATTTGGGAAATAGGACCTAACAAATAACTAAAATAGATCTCTCATCTGGGAACCAGGTGCCTGGGGTTAGCCAGGTCCCACAAAGCTCCCCATAGGGTCAACCTCAGTTCATCGGTCCCAGGCGGGGAAAAATGATACTGTAATGACAAGGGGACAGTAACGAGGCAGTGATGTCCCTTTACCCACCCATTCCCATTCATTCATCCCACACTTCCGTTTGCTCGTGAGATTCTAGTGAGATCCCTGGGGGCACAGAGCCCAAGTCTACCCCTACCACAGGCTGCTAGATTTTTATCTGCGTAATGGGCCCTGGCCTCTGGGGCCGACCCTGCCAACTTCTGGTTCCTCTGCGTTCCAGTCACCAGGAGAGCAAGATGAGAGGGTTTGGAGCTTCTGTTGATCCCAATTCTCTGTGAAGCATCTATGGCTTAGCAAAGTGAGGTCTGAGTGGGAATTATCAGGGCTCAAGAAGAGGCTGGTCAGAGGCCAGGGGAAGGACACCTTTGCTGTGGTCTGCGTAGCAGGGGGGCGAACTTCAGTGTTGTTTGAAATGAGAACTCAGGGAATCCTTCTATAAGCGGGAGGGTGGGGCCTTAGGACACCACTGCTCCAGAAATCCTGGCACTGCCTCCCACCCGAGCTTTGGTTTCTGCCTGCTGGTGATCAGCTTCCCTGCTGGCTCTGATGCGGGCACACATGGTTATTGGGACACGCTGGCAGGTTCTCAGGGATTCCTCGTGTGTTAACTTCCTATCCTTATTACCCTCCCTGAAATCTGCTTCTGGGGTTCTGAAGGAACCTCAAGTTGAATCTCAAGGTCCTCTTGATCTAGGGAGAACAATACTAGCAAATGATACATAAGATGGAATCGGATTTTGTCAAGCCCAGCTGCGCGGGCCCGTCTTCAGTGCGCCCCAGTCAGCAGCCGTGTACATAAGGAAAAACACCGCTGGCCTGCCTCCTTCCCTGGGTGCTGGGTCTGACACGGCCCTCTACCGCTCCGCCTAAGCTGCCTGCCCTGTAATTCTAGGTAGACAAGAAACCACTGGAGCCCAGTGTTGGACGTCCGAATTCTTTCCAGTGGACCCCATGGAGCACATTTTCTCAACCGTCCCTCAACTTTCCTTTCTAACCATCTGAAATGTAGCCTCCTTGTCCTCCTCGACATATCAGATCTGAAAATACTCTGTCTCATTTTTCTTAGCATGCTAAGTGGCTAGCACCCTTGGGAAGGACAGAACCATTTCTTGTCACTCACAGCTTCCTGGGACAAATTAGTATGTAAGTGGATGAGTGTGTGTGTGTGCGTGAGAGAGAGAGAGAGAGAGAGAGAAAGAGAGAGAGAGAGAGAGAAGGAGAGATGGAGGGTAAGAGTATATGTTAAATCTCTGTCTAAGATGAAAATAGTTCCCTACATATATATTAAAATTTTTAAAATTTCCTTTCTATATAGAGTGCATGCATTCCTTCACGCCATTCATTCATTCATTCATTCATGCAACCTTGGCAAGGTGGAGGTGTGTAAGGCAGGAAGGATCCATGCTTTGTGGAATCCTGTGATACTGTGCTGCTTTGGGAACCTGTATAGATTGATGATTTGGATGAAGACCACTCCACTGAGGTAGCAATGACTCCAGGGACACAGTGCTCTGTACCTGAGAGCTTGTCGATATGGGTCGGTTGGCCTGGCCATGTGAATTTACATTTATGTAGACTTGATTTATAAATGAGAATACCTGTATACTCAGGTATACACTTGAAATACACTTGGTACTTATAATTTGTTCATTTGCTTGTTTATCATTGATGCTCTCATTCATTAGTTTATTTAGGTATGAATCCTTCATTCATCTGTTCATTTATTCAATAGGCCAGGTTTCAAATCTTGTACTGGGGTGGTACAAATAAGAGTTAGCCACTGTCTTATAGTCTCTCAAGAAGCATACCCTCTGGTGGGTAAGCTAGAAAGTGAAAGATGTCACGCAAAAGTTTCTAAGCTAAGTGTGATCACTTCCGGCTGAAGGAAACAGGAAGGCGTCACATTTGTGGCAGCCCTGACCACTCAGTGCTATTCTGACAGACAGGAATGGAGACATTTTATGAAGAGAAAAGGGCATCAGCAAAGAACGCCTATGAGAGCTGAGGGAGAATCGCAGGAATGGACATATACTAGGGCAAGATAAGAAAGTGATCTGAGGGTAGATCATGGAAGGCCAGGGCTGTGGACACAGAACAGGGAGAAGGGAAGAGAGAGCTTCTGCATTTCTTCTATGATGTGGCCTATGTCTGTCCCTGTTACTGGATTCCTGTGGCCCCCCGCCGCCTGATGCAGCTGCAGGCCTGCATTCTCACAGAGGGCTGGTGGCTGGTGGCCTCACTGGTCTCTCTTCTATTCTTTCCACACTAGATGGGTTCTGCACAACCTCATTTTTCCTGTTCTTCAAAAAGGCGTAATGGGTGAGGGCCTGGGTCCTAGAGTCAGGCTGCCCGCATCCACATCGCAGCCTCCTTGGTCATCAGTTGTGTGGACTTGGGCCCATCACTCAGTTCTCAGCCTCATTTGTTGATTTGTGAAAAGGTAACATAATAGCACATGCTTATATAAGACTTACTATCTGCCGATGAGGAAGGAAAGGGGCACAGAGGGTCTTAGTGACTTTATTTAAAGTCACACAGCCAGTAGGCTGTAGAGCCGGGATCCCAGCCTAGGCGGGCTCCCTACAGAAATCACGCTTGGAACTTCTACATCAAATTGTCTCTTAGTACGAAGGGTGGTACAGGTTAGCAAACACTTAGCCCCGTGCCTGGCATGTAGCTGTTGGCTATTATTAATAAATATGTGATTAAGAACCTGCTATATATTCTGTGCAGGTGTGAAGTTCAAAAGATGACCAGACATGGCTCTGATCCTCAGCTACTCAGAATTTTGTCAGGAAGGTAGGCAAACCTCCAAACTGTAATGAAATATCAGCACTATGATTGAGATGTGGTATAGCTAGCTAGCTACAAGAGCAAAGAGGAAGGGCAAATCAGGGAAGGCTTCCAAGAGGCAGTGTTTTGTAATGATAGTTTCAGCTCAAGAAATAAAGTAATACCCCCCCGCCCCAAATCAAAACACCAAGAAAAACCGCCTCTTGGATGAGGTTTATAGTCCAAACACCCCACCGCAGCCTGATGTTTCAGCCTTTTCGCCTCTGCTCTCCACCCAAGCCGACATTTCCACCCTAGGTGTCTCCCATTAGGATCAATCCCCCACTCCTGGCAGGCTGGCCTCCTCCCATGGTCTGCACAGTCCTGCCTCCTTAACTCTGCTCACACATTCCTGCCCATCAGAACGTGCGCCCCTCCCCTGCTCACGTGCAAATCCCTGGGCTCTCCCTTCTCCACGCAGCCTTTCTTGACCAACCTCTGTGGTCTCTCTCTGAATTTAGAATTGGACTCCCTGCCTAGTTGGCAGGGCTCGAATGCACTTTTCAACTCTTCTTAGGTCTCTATCTTTTTGGGTTACTCACAGGGTTCTGCTTTTTATTTCTTCAAGTGAAATATCCCTGTATGCTCCAACCTCAGTTCCTTACACAAAATAGGTCTATAAATACCTGCTGAGAAGCTAATCACACTTGCCCAGTGATCCAGGTTTTATTTTAAGCTCCTTAAGTAAATGTACGAAACCACGTGAAGGTTCTCTAGGTGTGGCTGAGGCCCCTGGCACTCTGCTGGGATCCATTAGGTGACATGAAGGCATTTATTTTTTAATGGACTTAATGTTTATAACCCAGCAGAGGCGCGTGGTGTCATGGAAAGGACACGACTGTTAAAGTCAGAAGGACTTGGCTCAGCCTTACACTGTATTCAGCTGCGCTGGGGAACCCACTTAATCTCTCTGAGCTCAGTTTCCACGTTTGTGAATACTACTGGACATCCCAATTAAATCATCCTCTAAGGCACCAAGACACAAGGAGTGCTGTGTGCGGAAGTAAGGGGCAGACTGTCCCGCAACTTTTCAGAGGAGATTCCCAAGACCCAGGTTCACAGTTCTTCAGTCCTTCATCCTGGGTCCCCTGATCCAGATCAAAGACATAAAAGGGTCCAGGAATAAAAAAAAAAAGGCGGGGGGGTTGTGAGCTGTTTGAAGGAAGCCCCTGGAATGCTGTAACCTAGCCACCCTTCAGTGGACCACGTAGAAAGCTTAAGTTACATGCACTGGACTGGAGGAAACAGAGTGGACAGGAGAATCTAGAAGGCAGGAAATCCAGTGGGTGGGTTGGTGAGCTCTTAAAAGGCAGAGTGAAGGCAAGACCTTAGGAAGGCACTCCTAACCCCTCACCCCTGTGACACCGGCAGGTGAGGCTACGGGAGCGCTTCCTTGCACAAGATCCAGGTGTGGATGCCTCAGGAGGGAGAGCTGGCTGGGAAGCACTTGAATATCTGTCCAAGAGGACTCTCTGGAGGCGGGGTTGAGACCCTACTGTGAACATCTCTGTGGAGGGAAGTACTGGAGAATCAGGGCTGAGGGGAGGGTGGCCGGACAACAGGAGGCACTGCCCCCCTGCTGGCTGCTGCCAGAGCTGATCGGCACAGGGGTGTCCGAGGACCATGAAGGACCCAGCCCCGAAAGAGTCAGAATCATCAGCCTGTTCAGAGAGCGTGAGGCTATCTTGTGACAATTCCAGTTCAAGTGAGAAAGGACCTTTCTGTCCCCTCCTCTTCCTCTGAAGGGGACAGTAAGGACAGATCCAGTGGGGGAAGAGAAGGGAGAAAAAGAGAGAACACAGGTCTCCCATCCCTCGTGGCTGCGAGTGGACAGTACAAGCCGGCCCAGGCTGGGAAAGAGAAAGATCTGAGCTCCGGTCAAGTCCAGTGTTTTACCTCTGGTTGGAAACTGGACATTACAGTCCTGCACTGAGACGAGGCTGTGTCTGAGACTCGAGGGACTCTATATTATCCAACAGTGAGCTGCTGAGTTACGCAGGCTTCCTGAGACATGGGGAAAAGGGGTAGTGGCAGAAAAAATAAAGTGGAGTTTTGATTTTATCTCCCAGAAAATTGATTGGGCCCGAGAATGCTATGGACTGCCCTTCCTGATGCTGTCATGAGGGTCACATGAAGTAAGGACATGGCACTGCATGGTTCCAGATCAGGCTTATTGCAGAAACCTGGGAGAATTATGGCTGTTACTTCTGGAGACAGATTAGTATCTTAAATGATCACATGATTAAAAAAAAAATCGAACTCGGGTCATGACTCTTAGGTGGTCCAGCAGACCAATCCTTCTGAACTCCTGGGTCCTTCCAGGGAGCGAAGAGATGTGCGGTCTCCTTTCAACCCAAGTAGCTCATGGGTCAAAAGAAGTTGAGAACTGCCACACTGGGGAGCCTGTTGACTCATCTGCCCCTGTTTTCCGAGAGACGCAAGCACAGTCATCGGCTGTGCCATCTGAGGCTGGTCTAATGAGGACAGAGAGCTGGGAGGAACTGGCTCCCTGTCAGAAGCCTTGCGGGGCCCCTGCCCGCCAAGCCCGGCGCCCAACCCGAGCAGTCGGCGGGGAGCAGGGCTCTGCAGCCTCCCCCTGCCTGGAGGCTCGTGGCAGCGGCTGTTCAAATCTTTACCTTCTTCACTGCTTTCTATTTGTGGCTGCTTTCAGTGGTGGCCTCAGATGTACCTGATGTCACTGAGCCTCTGAGGATAGAAAGGGGTGGAGGGGATCATGGGGAGATGGAAGAGAGACAAAAGATTTTTCCCTTCTTTTAAACAGGTGCTTAGGAAATTACTTAGAACAAATAATCACCGCCCTGTCTGAGTCTCTATTTTATTTGGTGCATGCAGGGTCTGGTGGAAAAAAAAGGGGAATTTTAAATAATTTTGGAGTTATAACTGATGTAATTAGGTGCTCAGTGAACACTTAGCATCGAGCTGTGCTTATTAAAATTACTGTTTTAATCAGAACATTGCCGGCGAATCATTAATAACACAATGGCTCGATTCCCTGGAACTCTAATTAGACCTGGACTTTTAACCACCTGAGCGTAATCTGGATACGCACCACGGGTGATGCATCATCATCTCAGGGCCTGTGGGGATGGAGCATCTATACTGCTCTTTGGTGCCTGCCTGAATGTTTCATTTTGGAGTGTGAGGGCGTGCTGAGGGGGCATGGGGCACGGATGCTGACAGGGGTGGGATCACAGGGGAGGGCGTCAGCCAGGGGCCCGGACCGGGAGGGTTTCGGGAAGGAAAGGCAGGAGAGACTGCTCCCGCTGCTGCAGGACAGTCCTGCCTCGTGTGTTGTGCTGCAGGGGAATGAACAGCCAAGCCCTAATGTCACGGAGCCAGCTGAAGGCCTTTTCCTGGGCTGCTCTGCCTTTACAAGGGCCTACCTCTCATCGCCTGGCCAGGGGACTAGAGCGTGTCTCCAAGCCACCGGATAGCAGAAACCAAACCAGTCACTACGGGATAACTAAAGGTTAATCTGGTGAAGGGCTGGGCCCACTTAATTTTTCTCTCCAGCACTTTGTGTCACCCTAGAGCGAGACCATGGGAAGGGCTGAGTTTTCCCAGAACTTTTGAGTCCTTAGGGATATTTTGCAGGTAACTAGGTCCAGCACTGGGGGGAGGCCGAGTGGATTCGTGTTGCCCCCTGCAATGCCTGGCTGCGCTGGTGCCCGGGGGGCAGGGGTCGATGCCCTGGCTCCTGGCTCTGAGCACAGAACTGTGGTTTCTCTGCTCCTTCAGCTGGTGGCACAGTCTCGGCAACACTAATTTGGTCTCCACCTCACGGGCGGGGGGCAGAGCGTTCGGACAGATGTGCTCTAAGAGGTGGCCAGCTCGATGGAAGAACATAACAAAGATGCGAAAAGGAGATGTAGGACACTTAAAAGGCAGTTGCTGGGAAGTGAAAATTAAGCTGGAGCCAGGCAGGGCACGTGGAGTTAAGTGCCGATCACAGCGCGATGGGATCAATCCGAGAGGGTGTAAAGGCCTTCTGAGGACGGCTGTGGGGCTGGGCCGCACCCGCTGAGGCTGGCGGGGAGGGCCGCGTTCCCCGCACCACCCCGCGCCCCGCCCCGCCCCGCCTCCGGCCCTGGTGTCTCTCATTAAGCATTCTTCAGGCGGCTACGAGGGCCTTCAAACAATAATACTGAACCCTCTGGGGCTCCCTTTTTGGGCCACCTCTAGACAATACGGCACTTTTGTGCAATTTGAAAAGGGCCCCACCCCCAGGTGCATGGCTTGGTAAGAGGTCTGAGGACTCGGTTTAGTCCCCACTTGCCCCTGAGCCAGAGTCCTCGGCGCAGGGCACACAGACTGAACCGTCATACCTGGCGGCCCTGATGCTCACAGTCATCTAGGGCAACAGGGAGTCGAAATGCGTAGTGTGGGTCTACCGGGGTTCTAGGTGCCCTACCGACAGAAAATCTTAAGTGCTGAAAATCGTGACTCTCCTAAGCCCTTTGGGGAACAGAGAAGGTGGGAGCTGAGGGTGGGTTGAGGAGCAGGGAAGGCTCTAGGAGGAGGAGGGACCAGGAAAAAGTCATAAACCAGCGCAGAGAGAATGAGCTCTGGGATGTGCTCCAGGGACAGCAAAGGACACAATAAGGGATGTCCCCATTTAGATTTCTTTTCTTCTTCGTGAGTAGACATTTTAACTAAGACTTTAAAAAGTAAAAGAACTCCAGGCCTGCCTCAAGGAAGACTAGTCCAGTGGAAGAAATTTTCTACAAACCAACAACTCCGGGAGGGAGGAGGAGTTCTACCACATGCAAAAGATCCGTGTTCATGGTAAGTGAGAGACTGAACTCGAGAGTCCCTCCAACTGCAAGTCATCTTAGGGGAGAGAACTGGCAGGTGGGGGTGGGAAACAGCCCCTGTGCTTTGGAAACAAACAGCTAGGTCTCCACTCAAGAATTCTTGTGCTTCTGAAAAAAGAATCTATGAGTGATAGCTCCCTGACACACACACTCACCATCACTCCACAAACTCATACTCTTGTACAAACACACTCCGGAATACAAACACACATTCATACCATGCACTCAAATGCCACACCAGCACACTGATACCACACGCACTTCACACATACATCACATGCTCACCCTGATACCCCACACACATATGCATGTCACACACACTCATAACACACAGACGTTTCTGCCACATTCATCTCCCGCCTCCCGGCCGCGCCCGAACACGACCGTGAGAAGGAAGGAGCCATCAGGAGCTGTCTCCCCCTGGCCGGTAGTGAAGAAGGATTAGGGCTGCCCAAGATTAAACAGAGGAGTTAAAAATGACAAACAGACTTCTAAACAGGATTAGAGTCTTAATGAAAGCCATAATGAATGAAAGCCGCACTGATATCACCCATAAATGGCCATAAATATCAGACCAACCGATGAGATCTCAGATACTGCAGTTTTGAGCCCCATCAAATTACTTCGGTTATAATTCATCAATAAATAACCAAGCTCAGCTCGTATTTAAGGTCTTCCTGTGCTTCAGAGAACAGGCTCCGAGGCGAGGCAGACCGGGGTTTGGATTGTGGCTTTCCCTGATCGACCTGGGCGCGCCACGCTGCTTGTATGACTCTCAGTTTCTTCATCTATAAAATGGGGATAATTATTTCCTAAATAGTGATGCTGTGGAGAGTAAATTAAGTCCTAGACAGCTCTAATAATAATTTGTAATACTAATAATTTACCATCACAGTTACAATTAATTTTCACTTTCTTGTTCCCTCCTCTTTCAGCTTCCTGGGGCCAAGGAAAACCCATTGGTTGGTGGGATCGTTAGGGAGAGGAGGGAAAAGGAGAAGGGAGATAAAACGAATAGGCAAGAGCAGGAGACTGAGGCAGAAGAGCAGGAGAAGGAAGAGGCGGAGAAAATGAGGATGGCAAACCCTCGGCTGCCACGCGCTGGCACCATCTGTTGGGGGTGCCCACGCCTTTGGCTGGTGCTTATTTCGGGAGAAGAGCTTATGGAGTAGCCACACAAGTATGGCCCAGCCTTCCTAAGACTTTAAAAATAATAGCTTTACGGAGATATAATTCACATACCATAAAATTCACCCACTTAAAGAGTACAAGCAATGGTTTTTAGTATATTCACAGAATTGTGCAACTATTACCACAATCGATTTCAGAACACTTTCATCACTCCCCAAAAGAAGAAACCCCAGATCTGTTAGCAGTTCCTCCCCCTCCCCTCCTCCCCAGCTACTCCAGCCCTAGACAACCACCAATCCACTATGGACTTGCCTATCCTGGACACTTCATATGAATGGAATCATACAATATGTGGTCTTTTGTGGCTGGCTTCTTCCACTTAGTATTATGTTTTCAATGTTCATCATGGTGTAGCATATATTAGTAACTTCTTAAATTTCTTTCCTTTTTTTAAGGTTTATTTTATTTTATTTCCATTTGAGAAAGGGTGGGGAGAGAGAGAGAGAGAGAAAGAAAATTGATGTGAGAAACATTCATCTGTTGCCTCCCACATGTACCCCAAACGGGGATCGAACCCCCAAACCAGGCACGTGCCCTGACCAGGAACTGAAATGGCGACCTTTCGGTTGCTGGACGGTGCTCCAACCAACTGAGCCATACTGGCCAGGGCACTTCTTCAGTTTCTTAATTCCAAGCCAAGAGGTGAAGGAACAGAGCTTATTATCCTCACACATCAGCAAGTATCATAAATAATAAAAACCATCCAATTGTTTGCTCTAAGAAATCTCACCAATCCAGATTAGTCACTAAGTTATCGACTTAGAGGTCAGACTGTAGGAGTCTTCATTTTTATCACTGGGAAACCAAAGTGCAGTAAAATGATACATTTTTTGAGTGTGTGCTTTTTGGCCCCCTCCATACGCTTCTCCTGAAGAAAGAAAAACAAAATAGGCTCCAAGTGTAAGAGCCCCTTGTCTATGGCTTTATGTTAGTTTTAATGTTAAAAGACAAATGACAGTCTCTTGGTATTCTGTCCATATGTCTCTCTCTTACCTCTAAAAAGTGGCAATTCCCAACTCTACTTTTACAATGTAAAAGGATGACTCTCCTCTAACGGTTATCTGTTATTATTTATGTTTAAAGTAATTTTATATGTTAAGACTGTAGTATTACGAAGCAGGAAAGAACACCCCTGGGCCAAAGGTGGTCCCCGAAGTAGGAGGAGCTTATCATCTGGATTGAAAAGCACTAAGCTACTCATTGGGCTCAGGAAATGTCAATCATTTTTGCTCTGTAACAGACGTGAGTTGCGTCCCTTAATGCAGCAATCCTGAGAATTTCAGAAATAACAGGGCCTATGTTCCGTCCAGTTGGCCCCAGAGACAGAAAATACTTAAAGATTAAGTTGTGTGTGCACAACCGTCTCCGTACTGATGCCTGCCACCATTACCCAACGGCCACTAGATGTTAGCCTAGGGCCACAGGGAAAGAAACTGAACTTCATGCAGAACAGAGCCAGACATACCCACTGCCTACCACTAATGCTGTCGGCGAATCCGACTGAAGGGGGATATGAGAGGGCTTCTTTCTTTCCTATAAATTCAAATATGGATTTAGCCTGAATCACAGGGAGAGGAAATTGTCCACAGTCAGGCTAAGATAGTGCTGTGAGCGATAGTGTCCTCTGATGCCGGGCACGGTGGCAGTGATAGAAGCCATAGCTAGAGACCCAGGGAAGAACTCAGATGATGAGGAGTGACCATGAAGTTCAGGTGTCATTGCTGGTCACTTCCTGTCTGGGCTATTCAGTGACCAGCATCTCCACTGATCTCAGTGAATACTGAGAGTCGCAGAACTAAATGTATTTTTAGAACTAAATTTATTTGAAAGTGGCACAATAACTATACCAAATGGCCTGTTGTATAGGGCCCTTTTTTCATGCAATAAAATGATACAATGTTGCCACTTGTTAAAAGGTCATGCATTGTTTATTAATAATACCCCCCAAATCTCATTAAATCCAGACACATGCAAGCAGTACAAACTAATGTCATACATACGAACTGATCTGTAGACCAGTGAGAACTGCCCTGGGACCAGAGTAGCGGAGCGGGTCACCTGTGGCCATGCCCAGAATAGCCACAGGTGACCCGATGCTCCTCAGAGGGCTGCTGTCCAGTGCTCAGCATCCCCCTCATTCTGTCTAGCATAGAGGAGATACTGGTCACATCCACGCAGCCCTAGAGTTCCTTCCTCTATTGCAGTTCCCTCTTTAGTGCATCCCTGGCAAATAAATAGGTGATCCTAGGTGAGGGAAATAGGATTCTGGAAAAAGTGAGGTGACTAGAATTTTCTCCATTAATCTAGCATGCTCCACTTTGCACGAAGAGCATACATTTGCATGTCGAATTCTAGAGGGTGGAACTCGAAGAGTGTTTGATAAAATAAAATTAATTCTTGTAATCCTCTGTGATCACATTCGAACCCAATATTCTCAGCTTGGCACACAGAATAGTTTTGCCTGTCTGCTTTCCTATTAAAATGACTTTCTCAAACACCGAGTTCTGGCCGTACAATCAGTGCTGGGAGGGGGTGGGTGCCTCTCACCCACATCTAGTCTCCTGGTGGCTCAGAGCCCAATTGGGGAAGACACCAAATAGGTATCCACCAGGTATGTGGCTTTTACCATGATTTAAAGGAGCTCAGAGAGTAGAATTCATTCTGACTGGAGCGAATTGGGATGGTTTCGAGTTCTGCTGGGGGCATAAGAAGCCACGGCACGTGAAAGTGCCAGCAAGCAGATCCCCTTGTCCTTCTGCAAGTTCAAAGTATCTGCACGGTTCCTTAGCTTGCAGTCCGTTCCCTCTCATTCTAGGGAGGTCCTTAATGAGAGAGACAGCTCCTTGAGATGAGAGGGCGAAAGGCCGAGCCCAGCGGGCCTCAGAGCTTGGGAAAGGCCCATGACCACAGGTGACGCCTAGGTGGACCTGAGGCCGCGAGTGTGGCCAGCCCGCGGCAGAGAGCAGGGCGCCAGGCTAGCCTGACTTCCTGCTGAAATCTTGACAGTAAGTAGTGGCTTGGCTCTTTCTGATTCCTCCTTGAGCTGAGGCTTTTCCTGAGGTTCTGGAGATGGAATCAGTCATGAAATGTGCGGGTTCCCTTTTCCTGGAGAAATCAAAGAGGCTCCCTGTGTACCAGTCTCTAGCGGCTAGTGAGCTAACCACTGCTCAACGCTGCAGGGTGTGCCCAGGGCAATTCCAGATCTTGTTAGAAAGATGATGTTTTGAATGTTTGCTGTGTGCTCTGCACTGGGCTCAGTGCTCTACCTGTATCTCCTTACTGAACCCCCACAACAGCCTGATGAAGCAGAGTCTATCATTATCGACAATTTTTCTAAGAGGATGCTGCGGGCTTAGTGAGATTAGATAATTTGGTGAAGGTCAGTTTAGTAAGAGGTGATGCCAGGGTTCCAGTCGTGCCTGACACAGTGCCTGCCCTTCCCCCATGCCACGGGCCGCCCAGTAGCTGGCAGGGCACGGGGAGTGGGTGTGTCAGTGGTTGTGACTCCCCCTTGCCTGCCCTGCTCTGCCTTCCTGAGGGGCAAGTAGCTCTGCTTTTGCTGTTCTGTCCCTGCCGCTCTCCCCCGGCACCTCCCCACTACCTCCAGAGCACTCCTGGAAGGAAGCTCATGAGAAGAGATGCAGGCACACTGTCACACTGTGTCCTGGGCCTGGCGACAGGTGACCTTTCCAATTCAACATCTTTATAAATCTTACCTAATGAAGTTAAGGGAAAAAAAAGAATTAATGGATAAATGAAGGTTAAATCACTCCCTACAGAAAATTGATGCTGACAGCACAGGCCAAGAAGAGAGCTTGGAAAGCAGGGAGCCGACTTGCACAAGAGGCTTTACGATTCCTTCCCCTAAATTCGAGGGAGACGTGAAGTTGGCCACGTCTGACATGGACAACAAGGGTTTGGGACATCCAAGGCAAGTGGCTGGAAAGTGATGGAGGAAGAAGCTACATTCTATCTTGGATCAGTTTTTCCAGAAGCCGATTTGGGTATGGTGCACATATATGTGCACACACACGCACACACACACATACACTGTTTATACAATTAACTCCTGCAGCCAGTCAAGACTCAGGTTGTTTGGGACAGCCTGGCTCATTCCTGGCCTCCTGGGACCTCTTCGGTATGTCTCCTTGCCACTAACCCCAATGGCCACCTCTCACTGCTTGGGGCTGCACACCTCATCCCAGTTGGCTCAGAGGGCCTGTATGTGAATGCATGGCTGGGCCCACGGAGGAAGAAGAAAGGAAGGTGGCAGGCCAGCCAGCCAGGAGCTGATGCAGGGGTGGTAGAGGGAGAGGGGAAATAGATGAAAAAGATGGGACACAAGGTAAAGGCTCCAAGGGCAAAATCTGGGATGAGGGGCTGGAGGAAACACATGCCCTCCTGGGAAATGCTGCAACTTCCTGAGGAACGGTGGGGCAGGCCACCTGCAGGCTGAAATCTCAGTTTAGCTCTCCAGTGAAACAGGATGGAAGAGGAGGTCTGCCGAGGGGGGCCAGCAGCTGAAACCCTCTCTGGTGGGAGCACCGAGCAGGAAAGATCAATAATTCTGGTTCCTCCTCTCTGTGCCCACAGGTTTTTAAGAAAATGATCATGAAGACAGGGAGGCTCGAGGGACCTGCATAGCTTGTCCACCGTGAAGTGAGATGGGGCCTGGGAGGCAGGAAGCCAGCCCTGCGCTGATGAAGGGGTGGGGATGTGAGTGGGGTGGGTAGTGAGCTGGAGGGGTTAGGCAGAGACCCAGAGCCAAGAGATGACTAGATCAACCAGTAAATAAAAGGTCACAATGATTTTTCCTGGTGCCCAGGGAGAAGCAGACAGAGCTCTGCTGATGGCGGGAGCCGACAATTGGCAAATGAGCCTCCTCAGTTATCTGTTTCCCTTCCTTATTCTTGTCTCACAAGACAGAGGCTAGAAATAGATGCAACTGACAGATGACTTAAAGATGAAAAACGAGCAACATGTTAGTGTGGGGGCTCCATGGCAGCATAATGAGATGCTCACGACAGAACCAGAGGGAAGGAACAGGGCTCAGCTGGAGCTGGTTCCGGGTTTGGCTCCTCCTCTATCCCAGGTACTTGGCAGGGGTTAGTTATCGAATCTTCTCTGCAACCCTAGAAGGCAGGTATTATCATCACCCCCACTTTACAGAAGAGAAAACCGAGGCTTACAGAGGCTCTGCCAGACCCTACCGGAGGCAGAGCCAAGATTTGAATAAGGGCTTAACTGCTTCCAAAGAGGGACTCTCTGCACTACCCCGCGGTGCCTCCTTTTCATAGTTCTCTCTTTTCTTGTCTCCCTTCTTCCCCTGCCTCTCATCCTAACTTTCAACAAGTGTTTATTAAGCACCTAGTAAAGGCCAAACATCGTCCTATCTCTCAAGGAGAGAGAAGCAGCCCAAGGCAAGGTCTCTACCACCAATAAGTGCTGTTGAAATGACAGAATGAATGGAGGTGCAAAATGCTCCATGATCTCTCTTTTCCTGGTCCCGTGGACCTGAGGTGGGTAGAGGTTTTCACACAGTCGGAGAAGTGGCTGCCTGAGGGGAAATGGACCGGCCTGATCACAAAGGGCCTCGGCGGAGTGCCTGCTGCCAGGCAGGGAGAAACACTGGGGACTGCGCGCATGCGTGTTCTCTCCCAAGTTCTGTGTTGCAGCAGCGGGAGCTGGGGGAGCCTGAAGCACACTGTCTCTTTGGGCCGAAGCCCCTTTCATCTTGGTGAAAGTTACCAAGGCTACCTGAAGGCTTCTCACCTGGGTGCTATGAATATTCTGTGAGAGTTGATGCCTTCTAATCCTTGCTTTCAGCTCCAACAGTGATGAAATCAGGGGAATATGCCCAGAATATGCTGAACTCTTTCATGCCTCTGTGCATCGCTTCACTGGAGAAATGTTCCTTTGCTTTTTATTCCACTTGGGGAAATTTATTTATTTCATGGTTCACCTAATAATGCACCTCCTCCAAGAAGTCTTCCTGAACTCACAGGCCCGGCTGGGTGGCATCTTCTCATGCATTCCCAGCGTTCTACTTACTGTATTGGAGTTCACTGCTGACTTGTCTGTTTCCCTCATGTATGTGTGATTTTGTGAGGACAAGCTCTGGGCAACCCAGTAGATCCTCAAAGGTTCTTTGATGAATTACTCGGCGGCTAAGTGGTTAACTAGACATTGTTCTCGGCTCTCTCCATTTTTCTCTCTCCAATCTTCCTTCTCTGCCTGGCTCTTTTCTCTGCCCATCTCCCTCTTTTCGTCATTAGACATTACTTGAGGGACAGAGGCTGAACGCAGACTGTTTGCTAAGCCATCGATTGCTGAGGACATAGCCGGTTCTCCCTCCACTTGGTGCAAATTTCAACCCCCAACCTGTTTGCAGAAGTGGGGAATGGGAATTCTGGGAGGGGGAGTGAGGACGGTTACTCTGCATGGAGTGGTAAGGGCTCAGGGAGGGCTCGGGGAATTTAACGGTGTAGCCTGCAAACTATGAAGTGGAGACCGTGACAGGGATGCTGGGTCCCTGAGCTGGGCGGATTACAGGAGGATCCTAGGGCCAGCTGGAAAAATGCGGCTAAACGGGGCCCTGACAATAGAGCAACACGGCCCTGTCCTGTCGTAGGAAACCGCTGTGTGAGCGTAGACACCCCGAACACACAGGAGCACTTGCCCATCTCACTCATGCCCACACACCCCGGCTTTCCCAAGAACGAGCATGTGGGACCCAGGTCGCCCTCCAAGTGTTGTGCACACAGCCGCTGTAGAAACAATGCCCCAAGTGTCATGGCTATGGGGGGCATTCACATACATTTTGTGGATGGGGAAACTGAGGCTCCAGTTGGCCTTTACTGGTGAGACTGATGCCTGACCGAAGGCAGACTCCTAACTTACCACTCCCCTGTCACTCTACCATCATCCCTCTGCCATCCCTCCACCTGTTCCCCCACCAACTCCCTGGCAGCACGTTAGAGCCGCTGGCCAGAACTCATAGGCCTGAGGAAAGGCCCCCAGTATGTCTGTAAACCAGCACATTTGGTCACTTCTGGCTGAGCATCTCAGAGGCCTTTCTCTGGAGAGATTGGCCCGATGGTCAGCTTCCTCTCTCACAGGAACCCTGTGTTCACGGAATGTTTCCTGGATAAAAGGCCTGGGCCATCTGTGTGAGAAATCAGCTAGAGTGGAGGCCAGTTCCTTGTCCCTCCCTCCTGGACACCCAGGGCCCTAGTCCCCTTAGGAAGGAGCCTCATCAACTTGCCTGATGCCCACACCCTACCTCCACTCTCTCTGGGGGAGACCACTATACTCAGAACTTCCCACTGTGCTTCGTTCCAAGGGTTCGCTGACTCCCCCCCATCCCCTCCCCCTCCCCTGACGCCTGGTGCTTCTCTTGGCACCTCTGAAGCTATGTCTTCACATCACAGCAACTGTCCTAGTCATCAGCAGATGGAAATAACTTTTCACGACGGCTCCTCTGATGTTGCCATCTTTTGTGTGGATCAAAACAACAAAACGAATCAGACTCTCGGCATCTGATTGAAGCCTAATTGGAAATCCAAAGTGGCACTAAATGTTATGGTCTAAATAAAACACATTCAATTACAGAAACCCGACACAGGGAGCATGAGGGAAAGCTCTGGAGCTAAAAAGCAGGCTGGAGTTCTGGGGTGTCACCACGAGGCTTCGGCATTTGGCTAGATAAGGCTCAAGACGGCAAGCACAGGGCTTCCTAGAATCTAAGAACCCCTGGTCGGGGCTGCCCACTGGGCGGATGCCAGTTTGCCTGGTTCATACTTGTTGCTGCATCCAACATACTGCGTCGGGGCTTGGGTGCAATGCCTCTCGAGTACTGTATCTGCTCTCCTCGCAAATGTTTTCCTTTGACGGCCAGGCCAGGCTGCGGATGGGGGAAGAGAGTGTGCTGAGCAGTCACGGCATCACCCAGGGGATCCCTGAATAGGTCTCCTTGGTGGTGGGGGCATGGCCGGCAAGGCAGGAGCTTTTCAGTCACACAGGTGGTCGCCTGCTCGCCAGCGCTGGCTCTGCCTCCGAGGAGTGGCGCCAACGGCCTGCTCGGGGCACCTAACCTTGCCGAGCCTTCCCGACATGTAAAATGAGGCTGATGGTACTTGTCTGTCAAGGTTGTTGTAGGGAGTTGAGGTAACGCCTGTGCGGTGCCTGGCCCGCTGCACAGGGTGAACAGCGGCGGTAACTTCAGGCACCTCACTCTCCCTGCCGACTCTGGCCTCCAGAGACAGTTCCTGTGACTGTTCATATAAGGCCCAGGGCAGTGCTCACTATCTATTACGGGGTTTTTAAAACAAAACCGTGCACTGCTTGAGTCTCTGCGTGGGTATCAAATGAGGAGTTGTGAATTTGTGCTTGTCTCCTGGAGCCCGGAAGGCCACCTGTGAGCCGTTTCCCTTAAAATTGGAGCCTGGTGCAGGTGCCTTCTGCCTCCATGCGGTCACCAGGGGGCGCCATCTCCGGGAACCAAAGGTAGATTTGGCTTCTGAAGTGTGGGGCGGAGTCCCAGCCCCGCTTTTTTTGCCAGGTTGGTGGCCCTGGGCAAATTACTTAGCCAGATTGAATTTCAGTATTCTTATCTGTAAAAAGGGTCAGGATGATAAGGATGATATCACTGATCTCCCGGGATTGTTATATTACCTGAGGTCTGTCTGTAAACCAAAATAAGGAAAAAATCTGACGTACATGCTAGTTAGCTGATTTCAACACATCTCGAGGTAGAGTTGAAGGGCGAGGCAGGGTGGTTAAGTTTCTTTTTCAGGTGTGGCTGTATGCAGAGCACTATCTGCAAGGCTTGGCCTGATGATTATGCGTGGTGGCACAGCCATAAAAGTATAATTACTACTCCTAACATTTATTAAGCAAGTAATAGGTGCCAGGTACTTTTCAGAGTGCTTTTCATGTATTCACTCGGTGAACTGAATCGTCAAGCAGATCTCATAATTATGCCCATTTTCCAAACGAGGAAACCAGAGCACAGAGAGGTAAAGCAGCTTGCCCGAGGTCATGCATCAGGGGTGCCCAAGCTTTTGGCATCTCTGGGCCACCCGGAAGAAGAAGTGTTGTCTTGGGTCACACATTAAATACAGTGAGACAGGTAATCACAATAGAGCGTCATAGTGTTTTAAGTAAATTTACGATTTTGTGTCGGGCTGCATTCGTAGCCATCCTGATCTGCATGCGGCCCACGGGCTGCAGGTTGGACACCCCTGTAAGGAGAGTCAGGACTTGAACGTAGATCGACAGGCAGAGTCTAGAGCCCCCATTCTTCATGGGGTCAGGAAACCGCCCATCATCAATCACTATCTGCTTCTTTACGGTCTAGCTCGGTAGACCCTCCCTTCTTGAGAGTCACTTCCCCCTTAGGTCTCCTGTCCTCAACTAAAAAGTGAAGGGCCACTTTGGAAGAGATAATCTCTGAGGCCCTACCAGTTCTGGATTGCTGTATCGGAGAGAGGGTGAGTCCTTTGTCTGAGTGACTCCAAGAAGGAGAGAGAAGCACAGGGTTCACACTGGCTGGTGTGAGTTACTTCGATCATTGAATGCACGGTATACCTCTGTCACAGCAGTGCTGACTTTACACTGTAATTAACTTATACACCAATCTTCCCCTCTGAGTGTGACCTCCCGAGGGCAGGAATTCGATTTTACTTATCTCTGCACAAAATCACACTTACGAGTGTGGTTGTTGCATTGAAAAGGAGCAAAAGGAATCAAGAAGGTACCTATCTTCAGGGCAGCCCTATTTATAAGATCTTGGCTGGAATATTACTTAGAAAGACTGTTCTATCTATATCTACATATGCAAATGACTTGTCAGGTGGACAGCTCTATGCATTATACATGGTAGACCCTTAAAGGTCTATTAAATAAATGAGTCTGTATGCAAATTATATGCAAATCTTTCCCTATTTTAATTTGACCCTTGGGAATACCTTCAGGGAATCTCTAGAGTTCAGGTTGTTGTAATTTTTTAATTGAAAGTCTTTTAACACAACCAGTTTCCTTTCTGGCCTGTCCCGAGTGAAGCCGTTGTCAAATCGGGAAAAAAGTGCTGGGCTGGACCACGTTAATTAGTATTAATTTTGGTGCTTCTGGAAAGTAAGAGGATGGCCTAGGCAAGTGCCTCCCTTCTCTGGGTATCAGTTCCCTTATCTTTAAAATAAGTGGGGGAGGGGAATAATAAAATAAGTGGGAGGCGAGGGGTACCTTCTGGTATTGAGGCACTACTATTTCCCATCTCCCAGCCATGGGCGCCTTGGCCTGGGCAGTCAGCATTCAGTAATTCCTATCCAGAAAAAGAAATCAAATCCCTCGCCAAGGATTAGGGAAAGGGCCTCCAGCCCCACTGCCCATTTAGAGAAATGAGTTTTTTGGCACCGGTTCTTTTAGCCTGGGCATTGTGTTCAATCATTTCTTTCCAAACCAAAGGATGTTAAAATAAGAAGCGAGAGTTTTCTCTCTTAAACACAACAAGCCAAGCATCTAATTAATAGGGTGGGTCTGCATTTCCTTTCCCCGGTGTGAAAATATTTATCAAAAAAGCTCCAACGAGAATAGTAATCGCCAAGGAATCAGCTCAGTGTCAGCCTCTTGAAACAGGGGGAAAGTTAGTGGAAAGTCCAAACCCAGGCCTGAGGTGGCCGCAGTTCCTGAGCCCCCGGCCCCAGGAGGCAAGACTCTGCCGCTCCTTTGGGAAAGGCACCGAGGTGTGCACTCAGCTCCTGGCCCACACTGGGGGCTGTGTCCTTAAGCAGAAACACATGTGCATCAAAGGCTTGGATTGAAAGTGACACATTTGAAAACAAAAGTGCAGCAGAAATTCGCTTATCCTCACTTTCCTAATCCGCAAACTCTGTAATTCTCCCCCAGGTCCCTCAGGCTCCGCTCCAGCCCCTGCCTCCTCACCGCCCCCCCCCACCTTCCCCCCCGTGACTCAGCCCAGGCCTCCCAGCCCAGGCAGCAGGCAGGGCTCCTGTTACTGAGACTTCTACCGCCTTGTAAAAATATACCTTGGCACGCTCGGCCTGCGCCCTGGGAAGCCTTATCGCCTGGACTAAACAAATGTGCCCAATCAAAATAATAGTCTGAGATGTCAAAATAAATGAGCAGGGGACATCTGGAAGCATGGTTCCATGTTTTTTCTTTCCCGTCCCCAAGTGTTTAGATGCCTTTCGGGTTTGGCAGCTCAGTATCTTTGGCCACAGGTAAGAGACTTACTACTCTGCTCTTGCACCACAACAGGCGCTCTGAAAATGCTCCTTATTTTTGGCCCTAGGTCCAGACTTATAATTGACAGGCCCCCCCCAAACTGAAGGAGCCCAAATTAGTTCTCCGGTGAAGCCGGCTGGATACTGCTGGGACGACATGCTGGAGGGGACTGGTGTGTCCTTCCTGACTCTGCACAGGGTCTTCACCCAATATAGGGCACTGGAGGAGTCTGTCCTGTACTTGAGGCCTTCAGAGAAGGGGGGCTTCACACTCTTTTCAAATAATTTTTGTTTCTAATAATGCCAAGTCAAAGTTCTTCATGCCCCTACTCCCTCAAATGACTTGAAGTGGGGATTTAAAAAGTCAGTCAGTCTCCCTTAATTCATGAGGGTAAGTTTCCTAAAACCCATTGCCCTTTGGGCCAGAGGTGGGCCACCATGGAGGACCTCCTTCGGAGTGGGCTGATGCAATATTAATGCAGGAGCTGTGATGCTCCGTGGCTCTGTGACCCTGGGAGACAGGAAGCCACGTGTTTGTCTTCCCTGAGCCTTGTTTCTCAGTGTATTCATGCCCCACAAGCATCTGAATCACCTGGGGTGACAGGCTATGGAGAGATAGAGGCAGGTGGAAAGAGAACTATGTGACTTCTAAGGCTAAGTCATAAAAAAGGCAATAAAGTTTCTACTCTACTCCTGTAGCCCTGGGCTGCTGTGTCTGCCATCAGCTGCTGTGGTCCAAAACGTTCACTATCTTGAGGCCATCATGCTATGAGGAAGTTCAAGACACATGGAGAGCCTCGTCTAAGGTACGCTGTGACAGTCCCAGCTGATCTCAGCCTTCTAGTTCCCGGCTGTCTGACATGTGAGAGGAGGAGATTCCAGATGATTCTAGTCCCTAGTCATCCTAGTCGCCCCACGCCATTCATGTTGTAGAGAAGAACAGAAGCTCTTTTGGGTGCAACCCATCTGAATTCCTGACTTACACAATTTGTGAGCTTAATAAATGGTTGTTTTGTGCCCCTAAATTGTGAAGTGGTTGGTTATGTAGCAATAAATGCCCAGAACAGTGTGCTAACTACAGACAAATATCAGGGCTTTCAGAACTGAGGGCTGAGTGTCCACTGTTGGGAGAAGGGCAGGCCATCTTTTGCAATGAGCTTGAGACTTGGTTTACTTACCTGAAGGGGCCAGAAATGAAAAGCCCCAGGGACAGCCCCTTTCTGGCCAAGAATCCACACATGCAACCAGACAGGGCCCTGTGGGTGGGTGGATGACCAAGGCTCGGGGTCCCCTCCCTCCTCTGCACAGATGCGGCACTGCTGGCCTCCTGGGCCGCACACACGGGCCTGGGGCTGCCTGTGCATGTATCAAGGGGAGCGGGACTGTTTAGTCTGCTGGGCACATTCCTGAATTTTAAAAATAAATAGCAGATTATGAGCAACTCAGCCTGATGCTGTCATTCGGCCAGGCCCACGGCTTCTGAGGCATCCCTTGGGAGGGAGCCACAGGAATGGCAGGTTGGAGATGTTTGGCTGAGGCTTTGAACTCTGTCTCAGCCATAATTTAAGTGGAGATGCTTTGAGCCCTCTCTGGGGTCCCAGAGAACTTCTAATACAACTAATAACAACAATAATAATCACTACCACTATGTCAAGGCACAGGACTAGGTCATTTATGAGTATTCTCTCAATCCCCCCAGTAGTTGCCCTTCATAGGCCCATTATACAGATGAAGAAACTGAGGTTTAGTGAAGTGAAATACCCTTCTCAAAGCCACCCACCTAGTAAGCAGCCATAGGTTGAGTGAAAGGCTGTCCGCGTCCCGCGCCCCAGCTCTTAACCACTGTGCCTCTCCAAGCCCTGAAACAGACGGCACCATCCCATGCCCCTCCCCACCCTACACAGACCCGTCGCCAGCTTTTCTGCTGTTCCCAAGGTCCCTTCCAGCCTGCATACAGCCATTTTCCACTGCGACTCTCTTTTTCCATTTCACCCTTCGCTGGATCATTTTATGCCTCTATTCCCTCTGCTAATTCAAACTAATTAAAGTATAAAATAGAATAATTGCTTCCATCCCTATACTCTGTTTCTACCCACCTAGAGTGCAGAGTTAGATTCCCTTTCTAGGAGTGGCCAGCCCGAGAAGTTGGGTGGAAACGGGGGCTATCAAGTTTCTTTTCATCTTGTCGCTTGGTCTTGCACTTGGCTCGCAGCCTGATTTTCCCTGGACTTGCTGTCTGACTTCCATTAGGCACTGAAGATACGGGAGGGGCTTGTATTCCCTCCCATAACATCTGTCAGTTCACTCTTGAGGAAGCTGGGTGGACTTTCTAGGGAAGAGCCAGGCACCTTATCCGCGGAGAGCCTCGACGATGAACAGGACTGGGACATCAGTTTCCAAATTTTCCCCTGGGACTGGCTGGCCTGAGATCCATTAACAGTACATTAACTGAAATTGTTAGGCGGTGGCACTAAAGACCCAATACTTCTGACTAGTCCTGTTCTATTTCTTAATTACATTTAATTAACACACGCATGCACACACACAGGAAGAGAGAGAGGGAGAGAGAGAGAGAGGGAATGAGCTGTACTGAATTGTTCTAGCTCTGTGGGGAGATGAAAACCTATCTAGGCAAAACCTGAGACCTGAGACTTGGTTCTACTCTCATATGGTGTCATGAATACAACAGCGGCTATGTTCCGGGGTGGAGGAAGGGAACAGAGAGAGAAGGGCTGGGGACAAAGTGAAGGCAGGGATGAGAGTAGGCTGCCCAGAGATTTATTATAAAGTGATGGGAAGGCACATTCCCATGATGTCTTATAAGATTCTAGGTCTTGTAGAGAACTCCAAAGCCTTAAGTCACTTCCTCAAAACAGAGAAGCACTTGTCCATAACCAGCCAGCATTCTGGCCCCCTCTGCAGTGCTCACCCTTCGGGGAAGCAGTTCACGTGAATAGACACGGCCTCAGAAACCTTGAAGACTGTCCCCTGTGATTTTGGTGTTGTTTTCCAGAAAGGGGAAGAGGCCTCGTGCCAAGACCTTAGACCAGCCTCTTCAAGATGGGAAAGAGACTGAAGAGTTGGATTTATTCTATCTTTACAGGTGAGGAAATTTGAGTGCCTGGGAAGTTAAGGGTCCAGGTCACCCAGCTGGTTGGAAGTGGGACCAGCACTAGAATATAGGCCTCCTGGCTCAGCCTGAGGCCTCCTGGGTGTGCCACCCTGCCACTTCACTTCCTCCTACTCACACTCATACTCACTACCCTCCTGCGTCATGGAACTGTGAAGTCTGAGACCTGGAAGGGGTCATAGGAAATCTTCACCTCGACTATTTGTGTGGTGCTCGAGGCAGTGTAAACCCACTTCCCATTTGTTGTCTTTGCTGAGACATACAGAGGCAAAGTGCTTGTCTAAGGATGCCAGCTATAAAGTGTTGAGATAGGATCCAAATCATTGCTTTGGACTTCAGAGACAACCTGTTCTCTGATGGAACTCCTTTATTTTATAAGGGAGGTGGCTGAAGCTGAGAGAGGGTCATACTTCCGGTTATACCGAAACCTGAACTAGAACCCAAGTCATAGGACTTCATTTTCATGGATTATTCTGTTGACATATATTGAAGAGTTTCCTTTAAGAGGTCTGAGTGGTCTGTGCACATTCTGTCCTGATAGCTGCTCAGACTCAGACAGATGGGCCTTCTGAGCAGTTCTTGGCCCTCATCCCTGGCCCCAGCCCCTGTTGAAATCACCTGGCTACCTATTTCTACACGATTTACAGTTCTCCAGGTGACAGGCCTCAGAGCTCCACTACAAATCCCCCTTAGACTCTGCCTGTTGCTCACAGCTCCACCTGGTATAGCATTTCCCTGGACAAATATGTCACTTCCTAGAGACAGCCCCATGGCATTCAACCCAAATTCTGCCTCTATCTGCTCAGCATGACTGGCTACTACTGAACCCCTCTGTCTGGTGAAGGTTGTAACAAGAACTGGCAGCTGAGGCAGGAGAGGACATTTAGAAATAAGTGATGTGAGCCCTGGCTGGTGTGGCTCCGTGGATTGAGTGTCAGCCTGTAAATGAAAAGGTTGCCAGTTCGATTCCCAGTCAGAGCACATGCCCGGGTTATGGGCCAGGTCCCCGGTTGGGGGGCGTGCAAGAGGCAACCAATTGATGTTTCTCTTGTACATCAATGTTTCTCTCCCTCTCTTTCTCCCCCTCTTCCCCTCTCTCTAAAAGTAAATAAATAAAATCTTTAAAAAGAAAAGAAAAGAAATAAGCAACATAGAAACTGGTCTAGCTAGGGCTGACGTTCTCAAAGGTGAAGTCAGACATGGTCTCTAGAGGACATTATATTCCCTAAAGGCCACTCTTCAGCCTCCATCCGTGGCCTAGGCCCTCTCCTTTGGCCACATTTCAAATGCAATTTCAGAAAGCACCCCATTTGAGAAAAAGATATGCAACCAAAAAAGGCGTGCCTTGAAATCTCAGTTCTACACAAGCCTCGTCGATCATTTCTGTTGGCTTTTTTTGCTTTTCCACTGTCCCGGGCTCAGAGAACCCAAGAAAGTGCCTTTACGCAGGGTCACCCACCTGATCCTCAGCCACACGTAATGCCTTTTTAAAATGCCATGTGTGATATGGGTGTCCATGACCCCTCGGGCCATCCTTGTATCCACCCACCCAGGTTGCCCGCTATCCATCCATCCCTCTCTCTGCACATATTCTTGAGAAGTGTCTGGGACGGTGTTCACCAAGTGTTCACAAGGTGTTACATTTTGGGTAGCGGGGTTAGGGACTTGCTATCTTCTTTTCCATGTGTATCGTTTACATTTGTATAGTGGGCATCTACCATTTTTTGTTTAAGAAATAACCTTTTGTCTAAAGAAAAGAATAGGGAGAAAGAGCAGAGTATGTATAGACTTCAACCCAATGTTATAGATTTTCTGGGTATATGTCTCTCCCTCCTTAGACTGTAAGCAACTTTAGGGTAGCGATGAAGTCCCATTCGTTTTGATGTTTTCCAGTATGTTGTTCCCAATAAATATATTCCTAGTAATGGGTTTTTTTAGGGCTCCCCAACTGTTTTATTAGAACGACAGGTTGGTGTTTACTTCCAAGACTGCCTTTCCCACTCTAGGTCGGGCAAAGCCTCCTCCAGCTCCGCCAGGTTCCCATCTGGACCTGTTTATGCCTCAACTGCAGGGGCCACATGAAAGGAGGTAAGAGGACAGGTGGGTTCAAGAGGATCTGGATGTAATTTGCATGTAATTAGCATATGATTTGTGTCATTGATTCTCCAACAGTAATTTTCAAGTTAGAGCTGCATCACTGCTTCCCTCACGCTGTCATGTGCCCATTCGCCTCTTCCGTCCTCCCCGCACTCATCCATCACTCCTGGGTTCAGAATTATGATATATTTCAAAAAGAAAGGAGGAAAAGAGAACTCTGGGTGACACTGATCAAGGACATCTGGAATCTTGACAGAGTATTTTGAGAATGACACATGAGCTGGGAGGCACCTCCTGAGAGCTCGCTGGCCCTCTAGCCCGGCATCCTTGTCTAGCCGAAGTCATTGTCCTCAGCACCAACACAGATTCACAGCCCTTTTTCTCCATCTTTGGCCTTTATCTTGCTTACCGTGTTCAGGTCAATGCCAAGACCACCACTTCTGCTGAACAACCGCTGACTCACTTATTAACTGAATAGAAAAAACTGGCCTTCCCTACGGTCTTTGCTTTCTGCGTCTCCATTGACGTGGAGGATCTCCCGGCTTCCCTGCTTCTCTGCCCCCTCACCATGGCCCTCCCTGCACTTGCCTTCTCCCTGCTCACACGGATCCAGAGCAAACACAAGCTCCGCGCCAGGAGGCGGGGAGCCTTGTCTGTCATTACCCAGCAGAGGGTAGACGTCTATTTCTCAGGGCTCCCCCACTCTGCAGGTAGAGGTTCAGCTTCTCAGGGTTGGTAGAAGCTTCTCAGAGCTTCTGCCCTGCCTCAGTCTAAGATGCAGACCTGAGAATTTTATCTCCTGAGGGGGCGGGCCTCTCTCGGGTCTGTCTCTCCCAGGACTGCGCCCAGCCTGGGGCCTGGATTATTTACACTTCTTTGGCTCCCTTGAGCGGCAGACTCTGTGGGCCCAGGAGCAGTAAATCTACCTCCTAATCACACCAAGCTGCTCGGTGCGGTCTGGCCCGTTCTTGCGGGGCTGTTCATTATGTGCTGAGACAGGGGCTGTGGTCTAGAGAGAAGCCTGCGGGAAACGGCTGGTCCCTGTTGCTTCTCTCTGGCTCCCTGCAAAAGCCTCCATGCACTCTGCCGCCCCCAGGCCCCGCAGCAGTAAGCCCGGAGGTCTCCCTTGTTAGATGGAACAGTTTCTGAATAAAGGTCACAGGTTATCGGCCTCTCCTGGGTTTCAGAAAGGAGGGATAGGTGTCAGAGACACTTACCTGTCTCTCTGACATGACGTACAGGTAGCGCTGATCGATGGAGAAGGCCATGTCCCTGAGGATGGGGCTCCCGTCTTTGAGCACACAGATCGTCTCATACTGGACCCCGCCGTGGGGGGGACCATCGGCTCGAATCTGCAAACGAAACAAGAGCATCCTCAGCATCTGCACTCAGCAGTTACCTGTGGTCACTGGCCTCAGCCCAGAGCAGGTAGCTTTATAGAAGGTAATCGCCCCACCGTACCACCACCGCCTGCTACCCTGAACTAGGCTAGGCTGTAGGGAAGGCAGAGGTGCCCCTCAGCTCAAGCAGACCAGTTCCTCTAAGAATACTTCCGCAAGGGGTCTGAGTGTACCAAATTTGAAATTTCTAATAGCGGGTGTGTGTGTGTGTGTGTGTGTGTGTAAGTCCTTAGGTGTGATTTTGAATATCCCTGCATGGTCATTCTTGTGTGTCTACAGCACAGTGTGATAGGTATGTGTGCAAGTATGTGTTGGTGTACACTTACTTGTGTTTTGGGTGAGAGATTCAACATCGGCACAGTCTCAGGCAACGAAGGGAGAAGACTGTGGGACACTCACACAGACCATCAAAAAGCTGGTCGTCAAGAGATTCAAGACTTTTGGATCTCAGGAAGGTGTTTCTGCCCCCAAACATATCCCCTGAATGCCTGCAAATCCACTCGGTGAGATGCGGTGAGCTGGGAATGCCAGCTGGGCCTCTCAGAGCCCAGCCCAGGGTAATAAGTCAGAAAGGACTTTAACATCATCTAGTCCAGTGCTTCTCAGCTCTGGCTGCAAATTAGAATCATCTGGGGAGTTTTAAAAAATATGGATGTCAGGGCTGGGTCCATTCATCAGAATCTCTGTGGGTGGGGCCTAGGCATCTTTTTGGGGGTTTCAAAGCCTCCCAGGTGAATCTACCAAGCAGCCAGAGTCTAGAAGCACCGATGTAGCCCAGTGGTTCTCAAATCAGCGGCCCTGAGAATCACCGGGGGGCTTGGTAAAATGCATTGCTGGGCGCACACCCAGAGTTTCTGACTCAGTGGGAATAAGGCCTGAGGATTTTCATTTCTAATAAGTTCCCAGGTGATGCAGATGCTGCTGACCCAGGGGGTTTGAGAAGCACTGTGCTGGTCTAAGCAGTCTACGTACAGAATACTGAGGCTCAGCGGGGAGGAGTCCCTGAGGCCATCCGAAAGTTGGTGGCTGGAAGTCCCTGGTTCGAACGTACCCCCAGCCCCAGGTTTTTTGTTCCCAAGACGGTAGTTGACTATTGACAAACATCCCCTTCCTGGTGGTGCATTTTTTGTCCTGCACTCAAGGAAAGCCCTCTAGCTCAAGCCCCACGTCCTCCATGAAGCCCTCCCAGTCTCTTCACCACCCTAACTGCACCTCACCCTAATGCTTTCTTTTCCAACCAGACATTTTGGCCTAGGATTATAATCAATTGATTTGTTCATTGTA
This sequence comes from Mormoops blainvillei, assembly GCA_004026545.1. NCBI lineage: Eukaryota > Metazoa > Chordata > Mammalia > Chiroptera > Mormoopidae > Mormoops > Mormoops blainvillei. The sequence goes on from PVJD01007839.1 coordinate 31,645, forward strand.
TATGTACAACCTAACATGTATTAGTGACCTATTTAACTCATTCCCCAATTGCTTCACACGTGCATCTGTCCGTCAACATTGTGAAGGCACGGATGTATTTTCTATTTCTCCTCTAATCCTCTAATCCTGAGGATGAGAATGGGGCTGGGAACATAGCTGCAGATGGATAAAGGGGAATGTTTGAGAAATACTTGTTGAAAGGACATGAACTAGAAACCAACTGATAAAGTACTGTAGTCTCCTTAGCATTAAATCAAAATGAAGTCAAAAGACCTTTTCTTTGGAAGATTTTAAGATGGAGACTTCCGGTCCTAATTCCTGTTCTAACCACCTTCTTCCCTCTGCCCATTTCTCCTGCCCCATGGAGAGCTCCTGGGCACGAGGACCGTGGCTTGTACATCCCAAGGGCTAAGCCTGGTGCCCGATGCCACAGTAAACATGTCAGGATAAACAAGTGGAGGCATTTTTAATTCCTATTGGCCAGGTAGGGATGGCCAAGAGCATTATTTATTGCAGAACTGGGAAAGAAGGACCAGCACTTCCACTCGTATTTCTCTACCCTCCTGAGAATTGCACACTGGAAGGACCGGAGCCAGGGTACGGTCTGTACCTGCCGGGCTGGGCTGAACTGGAAGGCGTGGGAGGTAGACTAAGAGCCCATTGTGGGTGGAGAGCTGTGCGGCCCTGGGTTTTCTAGTGGCAGAAACAGCGGACTCCTGCCTTAGGCCTTGTTCCCAGCCCCAGGAGTAAGAGCAGTAGGGCAGGGCCTGGAGCCAGGATGTTGTGTTCTCACCTGCTCTGATGACTGAGTTGGGGGCTTCTAGGCTTGAAGATGAGGAGGTAACGTTAATGGAACCAAAGAAATTCTGCTCTTAGCCACTCCTACATTAGTAGCTCCTCTCGTGGGCTAGAATCTCCTGTTTACCCTGAGCTGTTTTGCCCCTTTTTTTGCCTGGCTAGTAGCTTCCTGCTATTCAAAGCTGTTGCCTTGGCCACTGTCACCAAGCCCCTCCTTTCGGGGGGGAGGTCAGGGCACCATTTAATTCATCCTCATAGGGTGGAGGAAGACTCTGGGGTAGGGATGAGGCTAAGGGCCTGAGACTACTACCTTCCACCCGGGGCAGATCTGATTATGGAGTCCAGCAGAGTGAAGAGTCAGGGTCTTTATCTGGGAAAACACCTTGCATTAAATCGAATCCCCTTCTATTCAAAGCAGCGTTCTCCCTTAGACGGACAGATACCAAATGGACAGACAGAGGTCCTTCCAAAGGTGGAGTAGCATTTCGTCACACGAGTTCTCCTGCTACTGCCAGAGGAAGAGGGAACACTTGATAGTCATTGCTGCTGGTTGGCTTCACCTCAGCTTTTTGTCTCTGTAAGAGGGGAGTCCAGGCTCCATTTCTTCCTCTGAAGGGGAAGTACCCCAGTGACTCTCACCATCCTCCCGTGACGGCTGCTCCTCTTCTATGAGGTTTAAGCCTCCTCCAGGCCCTGGCTCAGGACCTCCGTGCCACGGGAGGCCGGTTAACCCTCGGCCGGGCAGAGCAGCCTCCCTCCCCACAAGCCCGGGCACTTGCCTAGATTCCCAGCAAGGCCTAGATGCAAGGTTGGAAGGAGAAACAAGACGAGTGTGGTCCTCCCTCTCTGGTCCCTGGGACTAGTTGGTACCAACACCCAGGTTGGAGCCGGGACTGAACCAGAAACAACTTGTCATCATATCCTCTGCTACATCCCAGTTAGGACAAATCCCAGACACTCACCTTTTACTGAATCAGAGACCTAAGCAGACTTTGAAAAAAATTTCCATCTGCAACCCCAATCTTTTAATAAACCAGTTAAAGCCAGAATCAAATCTACATAACTCTCAAATGTCAGAGCGAAGACCAAACCAGAACAGAATATGTTCTTGGAACTGAACCTGAACTAAGCTATCCTATTTCATTCACTCTAAATCCCCAGAGAGAAGAGCAGTACTGCCCAGGAAGTCCGAGCCTCTCCACTTTCTGCCTCGTTCCCTGCTATCTGCCTCCAGCTCGTGTATCCCTCCCAGGAAGCTTCAGGCGGGCAGAGAAGATGGAAATTGGGGCTAGGAGGCCAGGGGGAGAAGGGGGTCGAAGGAAATGAGGTGGGGACGGGGGGCTGGCAGGCAGAAGGCAGGGGGGCCAATTGGGCAGCAGAGGTCTCCCCCCTCCCTAATTCCCTTTGTTCCCTCTGGCAACCCACCAAAGGCTCCCGGGTTTCTGGTCTGACTCTGTTCTTGCCTGGGCTTGATTTCTGCCTCATGGTATACTTTTAGGTCAGTTGCCTCATCTCTCTGAGCCTTAGTTTTCCCCTCTGAATAACAGGAAGAAATAATCTGCTCAGCGTCTGCCACTGGAGAATCACAGACTTGTAAATACTGCTGGAGCTACAAGGGCTTTGGAGCTCAGCTCCTCCAAGCTCTTCCATTCAGGGCATGCGGCTAGCAGCGGTGGAGCTGGGGCTTGAACTGGCTCCCAGCCAGTGTGGTCCTGAGGAAGCGCATGGTTGACAGAGACTAGGGATTAGGGAGGAGGGCCCTGCTGGGGGGTGGGGGGGCGGGATGCAAGCACACGATTGCCCAGATTGATCTGTCCTGGATGGGAAGGTTTGAGTTCCAAAGTTGTCCCCCACCCTTGCCAGACCCAGAGTGGTAGCGAAGGGACTGTCAGGGAGTCCCAAACAGGAGTGGGATTTTGAAATCCAACTGATTGTGTCTATTCTGTGGTGTTCCACAAAGTGACAGCTCTATTCAGCTTTTAAGCTCGTGTCCCCAGGCTTAGGTTTCAATGACTACAAGGACAACAATACACTGAAATAGGCCACGAATCCAGTCCAAGAGAAGGCCATTATCAGACCAAGCTGCACAGGCCTCCACGCCCAACCAGGCCGGGGAGGAGCGAGGAGGCGGGCCAAGGAGGGAGGTGACGCAGACAGGTGGAAGGAGTCGCTCGAGCACGTCTTTCCGGTTGGGACCCTCCTTTCCTGGGAGGGCCAGACCTCAGCGGGCACGCAGGAGCTGTCCTTTCGGCTTGGACAAAACTCAGCGTTGGGATAAGAAGGACGTTGTGCTACAGAGGAGGGTAACGATCTTTACTGAGACCAGAAAAAGGCAAAATATGTCTAAATTATTGCACAAGGAGATTTCTGGCTAGCTCTTATAAGAATTCCTGCCTCGGGGAGCCCTCACTGCAGAATGAATGACCCCAGGAGGCTGTCACCGCCTATCGGGACAGTTTTGAAACCGGGAGAGCCTCTTCTGCTTCACGGGTAATATGGCCCTGCCTGAAGGCGGTGGATGGGCTTGGGCGAATTTTCAAAGAAAGGACCCCATTCTCCTAAAGTATTTTATAATAGCTACCACTCTATCACTGTTACAAGGTGCTGGGTGCTGTTCAGTGTACTTAGCAAATATTAACTCATTTAATCCTTACAAGCACCTCTGAGGTAAATACTATTATTCTTTTCATTTTGCAGAGAGGAAATCTGAGGCATGGGAGAGTTAGGTGCCTTTCTTAAGACCACACAGCTAGGGGTGGCAGAACAGGAGTTCATTCCCCCATGGACCCTGATTTCTCAGCCACTCCGTGACTCTCTTAAGAGAGAGTAATACTGGGTGAATATAGCTGTTCCTGTGGCTGAGAACACAGTATAGCAAAAGTCCAAATTCTCTTCTTACCCACTCTTCCCCCTTCAAACTCCAAGGCCAAAGTGCGACAGTCACCTCTTTCCTGTGGGCAACAATAAACTCAAACCTAATTTGGGGGGGACCTTAGTTGGTAGCTAACAAAGTCAGTTTCTCAGGGCTGGCCTTGGGGCAGGAGAAGTCCAGGGGAGATTTATGGTCTTTTCCCCAGACGGGAGGGGCCTCTTTGAAAGGAGAATGAAACAGTAATCCTATTAGTAGCTTTCCTTTAAATCACAGCTAGCTAGGTCTGTGCAGAAATTAGTGACAGCCTCTTTACTTGAACATCCAATTCAAATCAGCATATCCAATTAACTAGCTTACCTGCAGAATTCTTTCTCTTGTGCATCAATTTCTTCTCTAGTTAGTCCTAAATGATGGTGCCTTGGCTTGGAATTTGGCACTTTAATATCACTTTAATATTATTATTAGTAGTAGTAGTCAAAGCAGTATTTTTTCAAGAGCAGCCGGAGAGCAATAGAATTGGGGACTTCTCTTCTTGGGCCTCTCCGTAGGAAACAGATTGGTGTGAGAGGCATCCCCACACAGTGGGAGGCACTTGTTCCTGTCTGGAGGGCTGGAATCTAATTTCAGCTTTCTCATTAATTGGCTATGTGACTTAAGGCAACTCACTTCACTTGTTTGTGTAATAGAGTTTTCGCAGCTGTCAAATAAGGGTGGTAGCTCCTGTCCATACTAGCTCAAAAAAGATGTCGTGAGAATGAAATTAGTTATTAACTATGAATTTTAGTACTGTCCCATATGCATTTAGTACATGCCAACCGTGAGCCAGACCTGTGCTAACAGCTGGGGACACTGTGAGGAAGGATCTTCTCAGGAAGCCCAAGGAGTGGGGAAATGTACACTCCTTTCCGTCTTTGCAAACACATGGGGAGCCCAAGGAGGCCAACTTGCGGGGTCAGGGCAGCACCTCGCCTAGACAGAGGGAGCCATGAGGGGGTAGCTTCCTGGAGGAGGTGACACCTCAACTATAAAACAGAGGTGGAAATGTGAGTTTTGGGAGAATTCACAGCATGATGTAACTATGAAAGCGTTAATGTTATGTTTGAGCCCGGGCTTCCTGGAAACTTAGTGTTGCACACCAAGTTTGGAGAGGATGAGGCTTCTGACATGCAGTTACTGAGGGCTCAATAGCAATTTCAGCAGATCTTGTCACCTTGTGTCCTAGAGGCCTTTATGACTTGATTGTATTTCTGCCTTGGGACACCCTGGGCTTGCCTGGTATATAAATGTGTGCGTGCGTATGTATATGTGTGCGTGCAGTTGTGTGTGCATATATATGTGTGTGTGCACATTTAGATCATTAAAGAGGGCAAGGCGGAGAAAGGCCTGGCGCTGCCCAGGCTGAACTGGGGAGTGAGTTAATGAGCAAGTGTGTCTGCAGCTGTGCATTTAGTGCTTCAAGAGAAAGGATCCATGCTGAAGTTTATTTTTGTACAGCTTCATGACCCAAATTATTTATAGATTGAAGTCTTTAGGAAGTTCGGTCTCTGAGGTGCTTCTTCCCTTTATCCTGCACACACTCGTGCACACACACAGAAGCAGCAGCAGCAACTTCCAGGGCGCCTCTGGCTCCCCGCCCCTGCCCCACACCCCGGGGCTGTGCAAACATTAACTAACTGTGCAGAGTCACAGACTAGCAGGCCGTGGCTCCCCAGAGGACAGCTGGGAGCCTGGCCCTAAATGCTTGGCTAATTGGAGAGGGACACAGGAGCCTAAAATCACGGCCCTGTGGGTTGCACTGATCCAGGAGAGGAGAGGGTCCGCCTGTCCATGAAAAGGAAGGAGGTCACTAAGATGTGCTAAATTTGGAGAATTCTGACCGCCCCACCCTTATACACGACACACACACACACACCCCTCCTCCCTCACACATGCAGATGCTTCCAATACTGGTCCCTAGACTCATCGGTCAATCACCCGGGCTTTGACATTGGAGATCGACATTTCCATGTGCAATTACTTCTATTTCTGTGCATGTTAGAAATCTGCCCTAAATATGACACTGGGGCTGATGGGCTAGCAGAGGGACACATGGGGATTGAGGCTCCTGGACCTCAGAAGGCCAAGCCATGGAGAGCTTTCTCCTGAAACGTGAGGTGGGGGTCCTAAGAGGAAACACTTCGCTGGAGTTCAGCACCTTGAGAGAGTCCGAGATTTAAGAGCCTGGGATATAACAATAGAGGACAGTAGATGTTGTGAATATTTACTGAGCATCTACTATGAGTAAAGAAAATGTTCAGGAGTTAGGTTGGAGAAATTGGCTGGAGTGGAAGAGGTTTTCTTTGTTCCTCCACATTCCGCCACCCCCAAACTGTGGCTTCTTTGCTTCTCCTCAGCCAGGGGTGGATGGCCAAGCGATCGCTGGTCCCTGCTGCCCACAGGCCTGCGAGGCGTGGCCTCTGCTTCCCACCTTCCTGTGGGTGATGAACAACTGTACTTCACAAAGGCACCGACTCCCCTATCCCAGGAGCCTCTCCCTTTACAACTCAGGGGAAAGTGACATCAAGACCTAGAAGCAAAAGAATCCAACTCTTGGGTCTACCTTTGTCAGGGAGGACTTTGAGCTCCAAAGCCCCAGAAGGGACAGGAGCTTGTACAGGTGCATGAGGTTGGGCACTTCCAGGGCACAAGGCTTGGCCTCCGAGCAGCCCCACCTTTCAGTGCTGCTCTGGCTCCAAACCTGGGCAGGTCAGGAGACGCTGGGAACAGGATAAAGCTTCCAGGGGCAGAGGAAGCACTTGGCTGTTCTGGGAAACAAATAAGATAAACACAGCGAGGGACAGCCACAGCATTAAGCAGCCTCAGAAGAAATCAAATCACACAGTGGCAAACCAGTAATTCACAGGGGGCGTGCCCCGAGCTGGGGGCGCATGGAGGGGTGGGAGATGGATTAATAAAGAATAATGAGCAACTTCTGCCAGACTGGAGCCTCTGTTTCCCCAAAGCTCTAAGATGTGGGGCTCTCGAAATCTCCATTTGAGGCCTGGCATATAGGCTCCTGCTTGAGGATGCCCTGGCAATTTCGGGATTGAATGAATGATGTAGAGCCATCTTTCAGAGTCCAGCTAGGGACACTGCAGCCTTCCTCACCAAGCTCGGGAATAGGGCGTGAGAAAACGAGGCGCACTGACACACAGGCTAACCACTCTGCAAAGGCCCCATCACACACCTAGGGAGCGGCAGCCAAAGGAGCACAGCTCTCGCTGGGGTGGGACCTACACAGGCTTTCCGTCTGCTTCTCTCCCCTTGTCAGTTTGTATAGGTCAGTGTATTTATTGGACACCCACTGAACACGGCCACCAGTGTGCAAAAGACTGGAGACGCTAACATGAATAATCTTGAGCGCTCTAAGGGAGAGGCTCCCCGTTTCACAGAACAGGAAACGCTCCACGTCCAGAGCAGGATCACACAGCCAGGAAGCCGCCCCGGGAAGCTCACAGCTGGTCCGCCCGACTCCACGGCCTGGACTCTGTGTCTTTCATCCGGCCTCCCCTCTGGGGCCTCGGGTTTTCATAAGTCACACAAGAGGACAATGCCTGCACTGGGACTCAAAATTACATCCAAACTGCTGGGTGCCCCTGGAGATAAGTCCTGGGGAACAAAATAGATCTTATAGCTGTCTCCTCCAGCGTGACAAAGAAGGCCACCTGCAGCCTGGAAAAAGAGAAGGGGGCGAGTGTCTGAGAGGGCTATTACCCTCTTTAATTAACTCGTTCTTTTCAATGGCCTAAAATTGCCCTGCATTTTATAATCTGGAACAGTAATCTCTGCTTTCATTAACATTGAGGATGGCGTTTCGGGCTGTGAGGGCGAGAAGGGAGGCCGGGAATTGTGCATGCAGCAACCCGACACTGTACCGGCTGCGCCTGAACGCAGGGGCGCCCTGAGATTTTCAAAGGAAAAGTCATATGAAGAAACGCACATGGCACGTGTACGCCATGGTGCAGAAAATGTGTGGTAGGTACCTGAAAAAAATGGAGACCACGTCCGGGTCACTGTATTTCTCTTCCCATGGCTCACGGGTTAGGTCTGAGTTTTCACGGACTCTTACCTGTACTACTATAATAACCTGAGAAATCTCCCTGCCTCCAGCATATTCCTGCTCTAATCTGTTCTTCCAAACACGGCCAGATTAACCTTCTTAAAACACTTATTTGATCCTGTCTTTTCTGCGTGCAAAAACCTTAAATTTCGGGGGTTTGTCATTTTCTTTCTCTTACTTATCTCGGGTTTTTAAAATAATTTTTTAAAATAATGAACACCCACTACTTTGGGGATGTGAAGAAGAGTAACCAGCCGCATGCCTCCCTGCCCGCACACACAAAACACCTTCAAATTGCCCCCACCGGTGATGTAGAAAAGCTCACGTCGCTCAGTTTGCTATGTACGGGTCTAGCTAACACGGCCTTCTCACCATTTTCCAGTTACGTCTCCAGGTTCGGGGGCTTTATGCCTTCGCTTGACAACTTATTCTACCTCCTAGATCCTAACCATCCTTCAAGCCCAGTCCAAGTGCCACTCCTCCATGAAGCTGTCCTGATCCCTCCTTTGAATTCTCATGGCGCCTAAGCATGTCTCTTGGCATAGTTACTTGTGAACACATGCAGTTATCATTCCTAAGATGGGAAGTTCCTAGAAAACAGACACTGTGTTTGGTACAGCATCGTATGCCTTCCTGCATTTGGGACCACTGTGTACATAACAGGGCCCCAAGACCACATGGCGATGAAATGAATGAGTCCTGTTCCTAAAACCGGGTGGCAGTGGAACATTAGCCATAGCTCGCATTTCGTTAACCTCTATTCGTGTCAGACGTCGTGCCAAGGGTTCTCGTATTCCCATGTTTTGCACGAGGAAACTGAGGCACTGGGCATCAGATACAATTAATCCCTCACGGTCCCTGACAGCTGGTCACCGACAGAATCTCCAGCCTTTCGGGCCTTAACTTCTCTAGGCCTCCCCTTCTCGGCTCTGGAAAAGAATGGGTAGAGAAAGAAGGAATCTTGCTCTGCCACTCCGTGGCCCCCACCCAGATACATCCGACACGCACTTGCTTCTGTTGAAACGTGGCCTCCCCATCGGGCCTATGAGAGCTCTTAGGAAGAAAGGACTAAACACTTGAGGTGCTGGTATGAAAAGAACTCCAGGGCCACTAAGCTGGAGCTATGCTGGCTCAAAGGCAGATGGGAAGCAGGGGTTGAGGTCTTGATGATGGGGGTCAGAGCTGAGGTCTGAGACACAGTGTCATAGGAAGAAGAGTGTGGCCAGAAAGAGGTGAGGCCAGGAAGCCTCCATGCTGCAATCTTGAGCTGCCGGCACAGGGCTGCTCAGCGCGTCCTGTGTGCTCTGCTCCGTCTGTCTTTCTGGCAGAATACACGGGCAGAAGAGACAGCTGGGGGAAGGTCTAGCTCTTTTAAAAGATTCTGTTTGAGTAGCTGTCCTCTTCACACCTTTTCCCATCTCCCCTCCCAGGAGAGGGACTTTAATAATGAGCTGCTCTGTGACAACAGACTCCTAATTAAAGCATTGCTATTCTTCTGGGGCCAGACCATTCTAATCAAAGTGGAGTGGGTAAGGGGTGGTGAGTAAGGGTTGTTTGGTCTGCTTGATCTACCATGGACTCTAGCTCTGCTCCCTGGTATCCCTGCTTGAGACCCTTCCTGGTCACCTTGTTCTCTTTGACCGGACACCTGTTTCTCCTCGATGCCCACCCCTCCTTGTGCTGATGTCCCACAGCTGCCGGGCATAGTGCCAGCATGCAGACCTTGCTGGTGGCGGGGTATAACAGCGCAGCAGGTGCCAGGAACTCCTTGGAGAGGGAGAACGGGGGAAGCAGAAGCCACGTGAGAAGCAAACTTTGTGCCGCCTTTTCTCTGAGCATTGGCGGAATATCCAACGGGTTCGACAGTCAGTAAAGTGCAGCCCCCTTCTTCTCCACCTCCCCACATTCTCTGGACCCCTGAGGGACTTCCACTACCCAGGGCACGTGTGCTCCTGGACCTTGGCCAGCCACACATCCCTGCACCTGAGGAGTGGCTGCATTTCTACAGCAGATGCAGTTCTCTGTATGAGGATGTGAGCCGATGCCAAGGACCAAGACCACAAGGAACTGTTCTAGGGATGAAACAGAACAGAATAGCCTTAGAGAAATGCCCCCCAAAGCTGAGTCCCACGTGGTGATGATGGAAATGAAAGAGTGCACAGGTCTGTCTTCACGGCTACTTTCTAGATTTTCCACTTGCTTTCTAGGTGTTCTAAGCCCCACACTGCGACCCTCCCTTCTTCTGATAGGTGCTGACTGTCCAGCCAGGGCTGAAGTCTTAATTCACTGGGGTGGCGGCCACTCAGGGGCACTCAGCCCAGGGAGTTAATTCTTGTTTTCCTCATCCGCAAAACTGGTTAAGAAAATACTGCTTACACGACAAGGCTGTGGCAGGAGCAAATGAGATAAGGAACGTGAAAGCATCTGGGACAGTGGGAAGGGCTGCATGGAGGCAAAGAATTTTAGATTGATTTGCTTCCAATCCAGAGAGCTGGGTGGGAACACACAGAGGTGGAGAATGGGGCAGGGGCAAAATTCTTCAGGGGCAATTGGTCCCTCCTGTTCCCTGTCCTTCCAAGGGTACTAGCTGGGGGAGGAGGAGGAGAGGGTATGGGCGGGGAGGAAGGGCAGATGGAAGAGGAGGCGGGCAGCGGGGCTTGGGCCCTTCTCAGTGGGGAGGCTGCAGCCTGCTTTTGATGGCAGCCTCTCTGAGCTGCCGAAGGAGTGGTTTGGCGAGGGCCTCCATTGGGCCCGTACTGGGGACACAGAAGGTTGAGGCCACCAGGGCCAAAAGGATGGCAGTGCTCTGATTCAGGTTCTTTTTGCTTTGTGCAGAAAAGAAAGTGAGGGGGAGGCTCCAGTCTATTACCCACAGAGAGGAGGCTGCTCAGGGCAAACCTGCCCACTTCTAATCTGTCTGCTCCTTAAAAAGAGCTAGAAGGAGCTACAGCTTGGCTTTTGTGTAAAGTACTAAAGCATCCCCCCTTTCTGCCCCTCCCACACCCCCACTCCTCTATATTTTTTTCTTCTAAAAGAGCGCTTCGCCTCTCCAGGGACTGGAATCATTAACTGAACAGCACTTTGCCTCTCATAGCTTTTGACAATTTGGCAGCGAGCTGCAAACTACCAGAGAAACTGCAAAGAAGCAGAGGGGGAGGGGGTGGGCAAAGGGGACGTGTCGGAAGGGCCGGCCTGGTATGTGCCTGGCCCCTGGTCCAACACCCGCCGGCGCTGGATCTGCCGCTCCTTTCCTGCCCCGCTCTGTGGCTCAAGACAGTTTGGGGTCCCGAGCTATCAGGGAGGTGTGGTGTGGCATAGGCAGGGGACATCACATGGCTTACTGTCCTCATCTCCCTTTGCTGTTGCCTGGAGGTTGCCTGGGGCTGGCTGAATCCAATCTGGACAAGGGATGCCTTGAGGAGAGACAGGAGTGAATACCTGTCATCCAACCTGATGCCTGAACCACCCCATGAAAGGCAGAGGCGGGGCATCTGAGGGTTGAGGTGTGGGGAGACAGTGGGGCTGGGCAAGGAAAGAAGGACGTAGACAATGACCTTAGGCAGCAAAACCCAAGTCCTGGGCATTTCTGAAGACAGGTGAGAGAAAGCGGGCTCAGGGATTTCCTAGTCAAGTTGTGACAGAAACAGAGCCAAGAGGGAGAAATCTGGGGCCTCCTGAGAAATGATCTATGTCGGAACCTCTGCAGAACTGGCTCCAGACAGTCCCACCCATTAGGAGCGGATGGCTTTGGGGTACTTCTCAGAAGGGGCTCTGGGTCCCCAGCCGCCCTCGTGAGGATAAGAGAGCTCTTCCTTTCGGTGCTACTCATGGTTCCACACTGGGAATCCAGTCTTATTTAGCAATCCCAGAGTGGCGCCTAGTTACCGGGGAGGGAGCTCGTTTGTGTTGGACGGGGCGCCAGGTGCCTTACACAACATATCTGTGTCAATCCCCAAAACCCATTTCGCTGATGAAGAAACTGGGACTCAGGGAGGTTAAATAATTTGTCTTAGGTCACAGAGCCAGTAAGTGGTAGACAGAGATTTGAACCTGAGTCAGTTTGACTGCATAAGCTTTCATTAAGCCACATGCCTCTCCCAAATTACAAGGCCTTTGTCTTGTGTATGATGTTAACATCTTACTATCATTTTAATGCTCTTATTCTGCTGTCTGAGCCCCTGTGGAAGTGCCAAGAAAAGTGATAAATTCCCAGATGTAGAAGCTGACTCTATATAGTTCATTTTATTCAACTTTTGGCAGAATGCCAAGCATAAAGGGGTGCTTCACAAAGTTGCATTTTATCCTTGAATCAAGTTAGAGCTCCAGAAAGCCACAAACTTGGATCACAAAAGCTTAATCATCAAGCTTCACTTTCCTTAATGGCCTTATCTACTTTCTTTTTATTGTTGGTTACTCTAGGAGGGCAGTTTATTGAATGTTGATTGTTACATGGATGTCACAGCCTTGGCATTTTAGCACGAGTTATTATTAAAAATTTCCATATAAAAGGTGCTTCTGATTTTGATGTCCAACTTTTGCCCTGGTTTCTGTACAAGATTTCACGTGATAAATCATTTATCGAATGCAACGTCTGGAAATTGTTTCTCCTGAAACACAGGTATACTTCTGTCAGGGAGTAAGGATTTCTGATTCATCCCATTTCCATTTTTGATTTGGCTGCCAGGATACTCAGGCCAAAGCTGGTGTTGGGTGATCGTTCCTATATTAGCTGTATTGTTAGCATATTTATTTCTACGCCCCTTTTGTGGCTTGTATTTTCTAGTTCCATGCTAGTTTTCATTATATGTGTTTGCCAAATCTTTTACTATATCACCTAATTTCTTATTTGAAAACTGGGTAGAAATCCATAGAAACAATTATATTCATACAATAATATGCAGTTCGCACCAATGCACTTGTTCTCTGCTGTATGCTCCTTGGCGGAGTCTCGGGTCTCTGCACTGTGCTCCTCTCCTTTGTCTCTGTGGATGGGAGTTAGACAGCGAGTGTTTCTGAGGGCCTGGACTGCTTCCAAGATGGTTAAATATATATACGATGTGTTAGAAAAGAGGAAAAAAAGTGAGGAGACAGATACCACTTAAAATCTAGACCCGGTGGTCAATTTGCCTTCTATTGGGCTAATAAAAATTCTTAAATCAGCTATAAGTCTGGCCCATAATAATGCCCCCTACCTATATGTAAAATGAAAGGACGAATGAATAAATTAATGGATAAGTGCTTCTCTGAGTCAAGAGTTTCTTCTCACAGAGGAGAAGGCAAGGACTGTCTGGCAGAAAGCCCCATCTTCAGGACACAGAGGAGACTCAAAATCAAGGATGGGGTGCAAGCCTCTCCACCCCATCTTTGTGCCGGGGCCAGGCTGAAAGCATCGGTCACCTGCACTGCATGTTGCAAAACTGGGTCGGTGTGCTGGACACTAGAAGGAGGGAGGGAAGAGGGAAAGCAGGAGTGCAGGGAAGGAGGTCTGCTTCTTCTGCCTACCTGTTGTCGTCCCCTTGCAAAAGAAAATGACAGAAATGTTAGCCCACAAGAACTGTGGGGAGAGAAAAGGAGGTCTCTAAACATGTCTGTCTCTGTTTTCACTAGCAATCTCTTTTTAACTTCCACCTGCTGGTGTCTCCTTCCCTCCCTTCCTCCCTTCCTTCCGTGTCTTTTCCCTGTCAGTTCCAGTTTCTCAGCATGTCTATTACATCTCTGTCTTTCTCTGGGCTCTCCACCTCTCCCTGTAACACATCCCTGCACCCTTCTCCTTGATCCCCAAGAGAGAAGCTCTAGAAGCCCCCCACCCCTTCCTTCCTCATCCCAGAGACAGTCAAGAGCAGAAGAACCCAGCTCAGAGCATGGGGCACTCCTGCCTCCTCACTGACCTGTGTCCAGACCTGGACTTCATTCTAATCCCGGTGGCCTTGCTGACATGAGTTGGGCTAATTATTTTCCTGTAATTAAATGGGACCCTACCCCCCACCCCATTCCATCTCTAATCCCGGATAATGAGCTCGCTGATTGCCAGTGCAGGGCAGGAAACCTCATGTTTGGAGAGGATTTTGGGCAGACAGATTACGCAAACACTATGCAGGAAGCTGCACTGGGAAAACAGGCTGTTCTCAAAGTTTGTTGTTAAAAGAGATTTGTGGTGGGCAAAGGGCCTGGTTCCCTCCAGGTGGTCTGGGCTGCCTCTGACCCTGTCAGGTTCCCTAACAAGTAGGTAACTTCTCAGTGGGGTCTCAGGATCCTCCTGCAGTGGGTGCCGTCTCCAGCATACCATTCTGAGGGGCTCCCTGGGAAGGGTATTCCGTGTTGCTCACAGAGGGGAGTGGGCACGTCTGCATGTGAGAAGGAGGGAGAACCCACATTTGGGATGGGTGGTGGTCAAAGGTTAATAAAACGTGATGGGTGACAACAAGACCACCATGATATCTACTGACTCCAGGGAGTGGGAGAGATGCCGGCAAAATGGGGAAATAAAACCCTCTCCTTCAGGCCCTGGGGAGACTCCTCCTCGTGGCGGACGATGGGGTCCCTGGGGGTGGTCAGGTGCTCCCAGCTCAGGCTGCCACTTGTTGATGTAACTGGCATCACACTGCCGTCTGCTCCGAGGAGAGTGTGCTCTGACGATGACATTCTGTTTTTTGTTTCTGTCATTTAAATTTTTTGTCCATAAGCCTCATGATTATGGGTGGAGGGAGGCAGGCATCTTATTACAGAAAAGGAAACTGGGTCCCTGAGAAAGCATATGATTCCCTCAAGGTCACAAAGCAAACCCCGCAGTAGCAGAGCTGAGGATGTGGCATAAGACGCCAGGCAGCTAGTTGTACCTGCTCTTTGCACTGTCCCATGTCTTCCAATCCCAAGATCCTGTGTTACGAGAGCTTGAGGCCTTAGGAGATCGGAGGGACGGGAGATTTAGGGCACCAGATATTCAAGGAGATGAGGACTCTGTCAGCCAAGGATGGCCGGTCAACTGCTCTGTGAGGATTCTGAAAGCCCAGCGTTACCTTTAAGGCCATCTGGACTTCTTCCTGGCATGGAATGGGGCTGCATTCCCAGGCCCCCTGGATAAAGAGCTCTGAGGCTCCTTTCCTCTGCAAAGCCTTAAGATCAGCTCACGCTGGTTCTGAGAGGAAGGGCAGGAACTGAAGCCAGGAGCTGGTGCACCGACAACCTGTGCTTTCTCAGAGTGGGGAGAGGGAGGCAGAGGCGGTGGGCTGGCATCTGCGGGACTGCCCAGCTGCTGGGGGAGGCACCTGGCCCTGCTTCTCCACTGTGGCTCCTCCAATGAGCTCACAGCATGGGGGAGGGAGGCAGGCTGTGGATGGATCCCAGATGGGCTATCAGGTTTTCCCACAGTCGACTCTGAGGCTCCTCTGGTCTCCGCAGCTCCCCGGCCCTGATTCCCCTGCACAGCCAAAGCCCGCTGTGGAATGCCAGTGATACCCCACTCGCTCCGCCACCAGCGTCCCCCACACCCGCTCTGCACCAGAGACACTGTATTTCTTTCCTGTTCCTTCTCTCCTGTATCAGTCCGTCCTCCCTCCCGAGGCAGAAAGGGTTAGAGCTGGGAATCTGGATGATGGCTGGGCTCCCAGCTCTACCTCAAAATTATTTTTCCCTGGGAAGAAGTGGCTATATAAGGTTCTGCATTCAAATTCTGGATATTTGAGAACAAGGTGCCTCCATGGGGGGAGCCTGGGGGTATGAGGCAGGCAGTTAGACAGGCATGAGCAGAGCAAGCATGATGGGCCAGGGAGAGAAGGTCACCAGGGCAGAGAGCCTCTGGTGCCGAGAAAGGGACAAAACTGGGAAAACAAGGACCTCGTCACCAGAGCCACCTTTCCTCCCCTAGCATATCGCTGGTCATGCAGTTGGGATGCCCTGAACTTTCATATCTCTGGGCAGGCGGTTTAGACCCCTAACGTTCCCTCCCTAAGGCTAACATCTAGGTCTCTGTTGTATTTCAGCCCCAGGCTCAGAAAAGTAGCAAAACTGGACAGTGACACCATGGCTGTCTCAGGACCCGCAGCACTGACTGATGACCCCCTGCCCTGGCACTGACTAATCAGTGGAGACCACGACCCTGAAAGGGCACACCTGGAAAGCTGATGAATATGCTACTGGGATCCTCCTCTGAGACCTTTCCTAAGATTTCTGCCTGCAAGAGAGAAACAAAAACCCTCAAGACAAAGGAGCCATTGCATGCTCTCCCTTTGGGGAGCATGCCCTCACCATTCCCTTCTGCCTGGTCTTCCCCTCTTCTTCCTCCTAAACTCTCAGGGACCCAGAGGCTTGCAACCAGGGGAGAAATGGGGGGCCGCAGCTCGTCCTGGGCTAACCCCCTGAACCTGTCTCCGAGGCCCCCTTTGCCCTGACTTCCCAGTGAGCTAAAGCAGCGCTGCCTTGGCTCACTTTTTAAAAAATAACATTTCTAGAGAGTCAAAGCAGCCCCGCCCAGGCTCTCCTGTTGCTTCTTCTATCCATGGCCCCTCCTTGTTTCACCGTCCTGAGTGTGCTTTTGCTGCAGCCAATAAATTCTTGCTTCCTGTAGTGCACTTTGTCTCTTGACTGGAATCTTCCTTTCAAGAAGATAAGAACAGAGGTCTTATCCTATCGCTGGTAACGGGTAGAAGACAGAAGCTCCTGTGTCCCTCTGATCACCAGGTCTGTGCAGCTAGCTCTGACCCAGGCATGGGCAGGAAGAAAGGACCGAGAACTGGGCAGAACAAGGCAGCCATCTATCTGGTGTCACCACAGCATTGCACACCGCATGGCTTCCACACCAACAGCAGCAGCTCATTCAATCCACCCGACAGGCTGGAGGGAAGGGAAGCTTTCTTTATTTATCCCCAACCTACAGATGAATATACTGAGGTTCTGGAGGGGTTAAAGTAAAAATTTGAATTTTGAATTTGGTTTCCCAAGTCTGGCCGCAAACATTTTCAAAGACCTACCATATGCCAAGGGCGGTGCTTTCGCTTTGGGGAGAGAAACAAATACAACACAGACCGCGCCATCGACGCCAGTGCGGTTTCCATTATGTCGCATAATCAGTAGATGAATTATTCTCATAGAGGACCTGCAGGTCTCATAATGTAAGACTTTCACACATCCTCACCCATTCACTGCTGTTTCAACAGAAGATCAAGCTCATTTCTGCCTTGTGGAGAGAAGAGGGAATGTATTTCGAGTGGCATGAGGGGATTACACCAGGAAAAGTGTGCCTCAGTTTCCCTTTTGGTGTCAAAGTTCTGCTCAATGGTGATTTGATCCTGAAGTTTCTATAACCTTCAGTGTCATCCTGCTCCACTCAGGGCTGGCACTCCTCCCATCTCAGGTCCTCCCTGGGTCATTTGTTAATGAGTGGCAGGCTAGAGGTGATGCTGCCCTGTCAGGGCTGATCAGTTGGGCTAAAATTTGCATTTTGCTTCAGAAAACCAGTTTGGGACCAGAAAGCAGTAGGGCTCCGGCTTTCAGAGGGAATGCCCCTGAGGCCGGACATCTGAATTAACCACAGAAGCCTTTTCTCCCCCTTCCTTCCATCCCTCAGGCTTCCTCCTCACCTCTCCCCGTGTACCAGAGGGCTGGCTAACTGCAGCAAAGGCTCTCTGAACATGCCTGCAGACCTAAAAGCCTTTTTTGCTTTTCTTCTTCAAAGAAGATGATGCGAAGCTCCCTCCAGCCTCTCTGGAGAGGCAGTTAGGGAACAGACTGTCTCCAAATGCCATTAAAACATTTCTCAAATTAAAAACAGTCCTGGAATGTGCAACTCTACGAGAGAGTGGTTCAATGTTACAGGAATGGTGGGCTTCTGCTACCTGAGAGTGTGGACAAGGGTCAAAGGCGCCGGCCTAGGCACAAGTCCCCAGCTCTGTCCTGTGACACGCGAGAGTCCTTGGGCAACACCTTTAGCCTCTCTGAACCCCAGGCTCAACCTTGTTAATAAAAAATGAAATCTTTATCTTTCACCTCCTTCCCTAATTTCAGAGAAGTGGCTCTGTTATTCTCAGAGATAACGGCTCGGTTCTCTTTGAGTGCCGTCTTCTGAGCCTCCTGCCCCTCCCCTTCCTGTCCCCACAGTCGTGGTGCTATTTTAAGTTGAGGCTTCCAGCCAAAATCTGTACTTTATTAATTACGCGTCAACTACTCTGTGTAATGTTTAATGCATTTTCCAGATTGTATCAAATCCACAGTGAAGGGAGGAGTCTGAATTTGCTCTGGGTGCCTGGCAGGGTGGGTGCTGGGAGGGGTGAGGATCGGGGGCCAGCCTGCGTCTGCCTTGGCTAGGTGCCCCCTTCTGCCTGCCCCTGCGGTCCCTGTTAAGGCCAAGCCTCAATCTGGCTCGCGGCTCCCTATTTAAAGAACACACAGCACCCGACTGGAAGGTAGGAAAACCTGTCTCATTAGGAAGGGCCAAAGGGCTAAGGACAGCTGAGATCATTTGCAGGGAGGGCAGAAGGCTGAGGGGCTATTTGAAAGTGTGGCTCAGTGACGTGCCAAGAGAAGGATGAGGATGACGCCGACCATCTGCTCTTCTCCAAAGAGGACACAGAAATAGCATGTGTGTTGGAGCAGGAAAGCTATGAGTTAGACCCAGGTTTCCATTCCTGGCAACTTGGTTTCACGAGCTGACTAGCCGTATGATTTGAACAAGGCCTTCCTCCCGCTCATCTGGACCACAGGTTACTGATCTATAAAAGGCTCAAGACGACCTCTGAGGTCCTTCCTAGCCTGAGTCTTTGGTACTTCTTTTTGAGAGAAGCTACAAGAGATTTTGGGGTGAAGCAGAATATCTTTGAGGGAATACAAATATGAATTCCGTGTGCTTCTCCAGTAGTTCAGAGTCAGATGAGGAAGGCAGCTAATATATGAAATAAAAATAATAGCAAGTAGGCACTGTTCCATGTGCTTTATCCAGAAGAACCCACTGCGTGTCCGCAACGGCTTTATGAGACAGGCTCTACTACGATCCTCGCTCGCGTTGCTGAGGAGAAAAGTAAGGCCCAGAGAGGTTAAGTAACTTGTCCACACTGCTGGCAAACGGACAGACTAGGTTTTGAATCCAGACCATCCCACTCCAAAACTGGTGACACTCACCACTATGCACACAGCCTCCGGGAAGGAATATAGTAAATCACATACCAGGCCGACTCAGCTGAGCGCTGTAGCCAGTGACAAGGAGCGTGGGCTTATAGAGGGGGCAATTGAGTCCGAATGGGAAAATCCAGGGAGGCTTCACTGAGGAGGCGGGAGCTGGGTGGAGCCTGAAATGTAGGGTGTGAAGGCTTGGTGGGAACCACTTGAGAAGGGAAGTGAGAGGGATTGGCACAGCAGGAACAAAGGGGCATGGGTGTGGCAGAGAGGGCGTGGGGGAAGGGATGTAGGGAGAGATGGTGGCAGGGTGTCAGAATCTTGCTTAGGAGTCTGAGCTGTGTCTTAAAAGGTATGCGAGCTATCTAAAGGGTTAAAAGCTATGGACCCTAAGTTGAGGGATGGGGAACAGCAGCCAGTGCAAGTTCAGGAGCACATGATAAAAGTCTTAGCTAGGGCTGGGGGAAGGGAGGGCAGGTGAGGGCACCTGGAGGAGACAAGAACTAATAATGTGGGGAATGAGGAAGGGGGAGGAGTGAAGGAGTCGAGGGGAACACACCTGGAACTGAAACGGCTGGTGAGGAATGTGGAGGGTGGCCCCCAAGGGGTGTGGGGCAGGGGTTCTAAACTGTGCAGAGAGGTTAACCACACATTTTTATTCAACTTACATATCACTTGCTCGGGGAAGCCTTTTCTGAGCCCCGCAGCCCCGACCCCAACAGTTCGGGCTGCCAGGTCACAAATTCTCAGCCGCTTGTGGAACCTTGCCCACCTCTTTACCATGGTCACCGCTGTTACTTGCTGGTGTCCTTTTCCCGTCAGCCCTGTGCCCCAGTATCGGACCAGCACTGGGCATATCAATGCTCAGTAAACAAACACTTGCTCAGTGAACGGAGCTCTGCCTCTAGGCCGGATGTCCTTCTCCCACCCTTGGGCATCATCCTGTGACTTCTCATCACCGTTCCCCAGGGCCTGTGCCTCCCCGCACGGTGCGTGCAGGGCAGGAAGAGATGTATTCGCAGGTGCACCTGTCCACTCCCCACGCTAATGGGTTTGGACACTTCCATGCAATTGCTGGGTGGCAATAATGAACAGTTTAGCATGGAAATTGGCCTTAGCAAGAGGGGGTTGGTGTATGAGAGAGGGATTGGAGAGCATGTGGCTAGCGGACACCTTCAGCCCTGAAGCGTGAGTGGAACAGATCTCCGATGTCCCTCCCTGGCCAGCCCTCCCAGGGGATCCTCCTCTGCCTCTTCCTTCTGTGTCCCCCGAACTCTTCTGGCTGTCACTACCAACATCTACCTGAGGAGAGGTAAGAGGGAGGAGCCTACAGTTTTGTTCCAGATCCCCAGAATGCTTCTCAGGAGAGTTCCTGTTCCCCCACCCCCCAAAATCTAAAAGGTAAGAGGGCGCAGGTGAGTCTGCCATCCCCCTCCTTCCAGTTTACCACCAGTTCCTTAGTGGTGGTGCCTTCCTCTGAGGACCAGTTCTAGACACTTTCTAAGAAATACTTTCTTACCAAATCCCTGCAGGACATTGAGGGGAAGGGGAAGACAGAGCATCTGATGCTCACTCTCAGAAATGAGATAAAAGAGCTCCTCGAGGAGCAGGGTCAGGGACCGTCCTTGAACACTCCTTCCGGAAGAGGTAACGCAAACACCCTTCCGAGCTGCACTGGAGCACCCTTCCCAGGCGGGAGAGCCAGCCGGCCTCACCCTCAGCACGCCTCACCCTCAGCACGCCTCCACGCCACCGCAGCCGCTCGGAGGGACCTCCTCAGGACTACTTAGCAAGCGCTGCCTGATGCTAGCTAGCGGCACTAATGGATTCTGTTGATTCTGTTATCTCTCGGGGACCCTGTCTGTAGATCGGCAAAGCGGAAGGAGGTGGCAGGTTACAAATACTGTTAGCTAAGAGGCTTAGGTGGGGGCTGTGCCGCGGGAACGGCAGTGATGAGAGGCCTCTGGGACAGGACGCCAGGAGCAGGACCCCAGGTGCCCACGGACCTCGGGCTGGCCTGACTGCTCTTTTCCCTCCAGTTTGAAGTGGCCACAGTTTGATTTTGAATTTGCAGAGGCGCGTGGAGATGAAGGAATTCATTTACGTTCTTGCATAAGGTCTGGACAGCTAGCTACTTACTGGGTGGCATTGCTTGCAGTCACCTGGCCCTCTCTGCTGGGCGTGGTGGGTGCCCCAACTCTGATTCATTTAATTGCACACATTCTCTTACCCAGGATAAAACACCAAGTCCTGGATGGGAGGAAATAACAATACCCTACATTTATAGGCTGTTTTTATTGCTTCTGAAGTGCGTCCACATCCAGTACCTCATTGCATGCTTACAACATGCCTGCAGTGAGAATAATTACCCCAATTTTATATATGGGGAAACAAGGCTCTAAGAGTTTATGAGACTGGTCCAAGGTCATGTATCCAGAGTGGCAGAGTGTGGACTGGAAGAAGGGTTTCCTGGTTCCTTGCCCGGGACTCACCTTGCGTCCTCTATTTCGCTTTCCCGAATCCCCCTATCAGGGAAGAACCCATGGGGCTCTCCGCAACAGCCCAGGGCAAACCCTCAGTTCATTTCATTTGTCTTAAAACACTCAGGAACCCCAAGCCCAGCTGCCTCTACCAGGTCCAGGCTGTTTCCAAGGCCATTCGTCTCACTCCCTCGAGACCCAGAGGGAAGCTTGCAGCTGCGGCTTCCCTTCCTTAGCTCAGGGCTGCAGAGTCCCAGGAGAGAGAGGAGCCTCTCGCTTCCCGGTGAGACTGCACCTTCTATGTGCGCCAGGGATCTAGGTCTCATTTTTTGACCAAGGAGAACAAATGTTCTACAGTTCCCATTGGCAAACTGAGTCAATGCTTTTATGATACCCCTCCCTACCGCTCAGAAAGTCCTCTGTAAGGGTGAAGGTCCAGCTCTAGGTATTTATTCTGTTCTCGTAACTGAGGGTTAGTTACTTCCAATGACAGGGCAAGACCCATCTCCATTCGTCCAAGGAGAGAGCACCCTGAAAAGGGACCCATCCACACCGCCTCAGGGAAGGGCACGTTACATTTCTTACATTTAACACATGGTGTTGAAAGAAATCAACCCCAAATGGCAAGATTTTGGAAGAGAAAGAAAAGAAGCCTCAATTGATTGGGAACTCCCACAAGAGTACCAGCAGTTGGTCACTCAAGCTTCACTCCCAGTCATACCCTCCCCTGGTGAGGTGTCCGGCTCAGGCAGGTGTCCTAAGAGTTGCTATTTAGGCTGGTTGGAAGTAAAGCTGCCCGCACCCTCAGCCGGCTCTGCCCATGAAGCTGGGAGCAGGGGCTCCAAAGGACAAAGACACCATCCCTGGCCCATGGAGACTTCAGATGTCACTCCAGTGCCTACTGTGCAGAGTTCTGTGCTCGGCACCGAACCTGGCTGTGATCTGGGCCTTGCCTCCAGCCACTCGTATCAGGAGGGAACGATACAGGCTTAAGGACCACGCACACGGAAGGATTAGAAGAATGCTCTGGAAGTTCAAAACAATGAGAGATGCAATCTATAGGACAGGGGATGGGAAAAGGAAAATCAACACATGTGCAAAGTATCACAGTAATGAGATTTGCAAAGAGCACAAAGTAAGGGCTTCATGCGCTGACATAATAATTAACTCAATTCAGGAAGGAGACATCGTGTTGAGGGAGGTGGGGGCATACGCTGGCAGGAACTTAGGAGAACGTGGCTCTGCCTGTTTCGATTCTGAGTGGATGGATTCCTAACCTCTGGCTTCGACTCCTGGAACCTCTCCTCCTGGAACCTCTCCGGGCTCACACACAGCACTCCTTCCTCCTCACCTCAAACCCCTCAAGTTCCCAGCCCAATGGGATTCTGTGCAATTCAGCAGTAAGTCTGCACCTAGGGCTACAAACGGGAGAGGCAGTTCCCAAAATAGAGAGCACAGCTTGGGGCTATGCCGAAATGTCACTCCCGAGTCTCTAGGTCCCTGGGGACTGGCATCAACTAGACAAAGGAAATCCACAAGTAATTTCCAAGCTTCCTTTACTTCTGCTGGTGCAGGGTTTTAACCCCCTTTGCTCACTAAATCTTGGACCAGAGATCCTAATGAGGGCTGCCCTGACTACTGAGAATTTCACAGAGCTTCTGGAAGGAAGGGCTTGGAGGAAGAGAGAAACAAGAAGGGAGAGGACACCGGGAAAATAGCTGGTATCTTCTCTCCCACACCCCCGACAGCAAAGTGAGATGCTGATGCATTAATTAACTAGTAGTTTTGAAGGTACGCCATTGTACCTCATTGTCTGCAGCTGCCATTCCCTGGAGGAGCCATAATATACTCAGTGCACACGACATAATTACTTAAATATCAACACATGTGTCCCCTGCCCAGTGCTGGGACGCATATTTACTTGTGTTAATGAGAACTCTAATGGTCACACTGATGAGAGGCCCATGGAGGCAGGAGGGGCTGAGGCACCGGCCGTCTGAAGCCGAGGTTCGTATGTCCCCTGACTTCCCTCTGTTCTCACTTCTCCGTCACCTGCTCCCCACATCCTGCCCCGAGAAGGGCATCTTGGGATCCTGTTGGAAGCTCCTCCCCGCACCACAGGCCAAAGCGCCATCGGCTTCCCGTTCCTCTAATGCGAGTCAGACGCAGCCGCCTGCACGTGCTGCATAATGACTATGTTTTTGCTTAATACAAATTGTGGTTATTTAGCAGCCCAAGTACTAATTCCCTACTGAGATCCCATCATCGAAGCCCCACAAACATACACAGGCTTGACAGACATAAGCACAGCACCTGCATGCTGCCCCTGCCCCCATTTACCCCCTCAATCCATCAGTGAATTACTCTGTGGCTTTGGGGACCCAGCGTTATTAATACTGAAGACAAGGGACAAAGTGAACTTGCTACATGAACCCAGACCGGTGGAACCAGAAGGGCAGGGCTTTAGAGTCACGAGACCTCGGCACAAAGTCTGGTGGTGCTGTGAAACCCTGGGCAAGTGGCCTAGATCTTGGGAGTTTTGGTTTTCTTATCTGGAAAGTGGGCACAGGGACACTGACATCACAGGTGAGGGTTATAAGATATACTTGATGAGAAACGTTAGTGCTTCTCTCCTTCCCTTCCCCCTCTTTATACATAGCCGTGTCTGGATGGGGACTGGACAGTGGAGGCGTCGGTCTGGCGAAGGGGAAGAGCGTAGAGGGATGCAGCAATACCTCACACTCAGACTTCAGTTTATAGCACACTCCTTTGAATTTAAAACAGGTCACCAGAATGCAACAGGCTCTTGTCTGTTTTGTTTACGAATATATTCCCCCTAGCAGAGTGACCGACAAAATCAGTGCTCAGGGAATACTTACTGAGTAAATGAATAAATGATGTTCTCCTATTTAATCCTCCTAACATTCCCATGTGATAGAGTATATTGCCTCCATTGTGCAGAAGAATAAGAAGGCTCAGAGAGGGTGAGTGCCTTGCCCAAGGCACAACAGCTAGCCTGGGATAAAAGAAGAGGTCTCACTCAAGTGCTCTTTCTGCTGCTTTCAGCAGGCTCTAAATAAATGCTTGGGGAGTTTTTAATTTTATGACAAAAGGAAAATAAACACAAAAAGAAGATAAAAGTATGTGTGGTTTTTAAGGATGATAGATACTGCTTCTGAGAGGCTAATGGCCCTGACACAGTTCTTAATTGGCCACCTGTGACCAGGTAATGACATCCCCTTAAGTCCTAGTTTCAACTAGGACATGAGGACAGGGAAAAAGAGCTTCTCAGCAGGCACAAGAGGCGGGACCTCTACAAAGCAGAAGACTTGGCTCCTTCAGGGTCATGAACGCTGAACTCTACCCTCATGTTCATTTCAAAAGATGCCCCGCCCTTCGGTGGTTTTCTAGTAGGCTGAGTGATCAACCCATCTTGTGCTTTTAGAGTGAACTCCCTAGAGGGGGTCCTGATGTCCTCACTCTGGCCTGAGGATGCTCCCAGACCAAGTTACTGGGTGGGGGACAGCTGGGCTGGTAAAGCCTGCTCTACCCCTTGCACCGTGCTCTCTCCTCATCCTGATGAGTGAGCCAGAGTAAAGAAGAGGCTGACCTGTGGGAGCCACGGGCAGACGAATGACAGGCCACACACTCCAGACCCAGACATGACACATACTAAAAAACTGATAAACAAGTGCAGATTAATGGAGTGACGACAAGACACGGGGAGAGTTTAGATGGGTTACACGTGATTGGCAAAGTCTTGGACCACCAGCCTTGTGTGCTGGTAGAACTTTAACTCATTGTGAATATTGCTCTGTCTCCTACAGTGAACTGGATGCTGTGGGGCCCAGTCTCAGGGCAGATTGGTGCTGCACCCCAAAGTATATTTTGGGTGTATCTAGCTCTGTCTGGAGATAAGCCAGAGCCCATATCCTAGAAAATATGCTCTAGAGTGGTCCCAGCCTTGTGGGCAAGCGGACAAGGTACTTGGAGCACCAAGGAGTCTGAGAGCTGTGTACTCGGACTTGGAGATTACACTGGGGTGCGCAGGGGCAGAACATGGAGCAGCCCAGGGGAAGGGAAGATAGATGAGGGGCAGGGCTCAGGGATGGGGGAGGAGGAAGGACAGAAAGAGCATGTGCAACAGGTGAGAAGGGGACTTTAGTCTGCAGAGGACAGAACAAAAGCACTATGCCAAGAAAACTTAGATTCTAGCTCTGGTTTGGGCACCAAGCAAGTGTGGCTTTGAGCAAGTCACTTCCCTTTCATGATCATGAGTTTCTTTATCCCCCCAAAATAAAAGGCTTGGGCTCAATGAACTCTAAAATCTTTACTATTTTAAAAATTCTGAAATTCCAGACTTATTGCTCCCTCCCAAAATGTCTGGACTTTTCCAGTCACTGCCAATTGCTGAAACCAGGATCTCCAGGGTCTTTCCCCACTGGCTGTGGGGTGCCCCGTGCGTTCCTCATTAGACATTCACCACCTCTCCTCATTCCCCAGTCCCCCCTTCATTCCCCATACGCAGATGGCTTTGTTTTCCAAACCTGATAGATGATGACAGGTATATTGTCTCAGCATCATCAGAGCGCCAGAGACAGCTTAAGTCAAATTAATTTTCTTTCCCCTAATAACTTGGAGGATTTTTTTTTCTCTTAAAAGGCAAATAAATAAATAAAAATAAATAAAAGTCTTCTTTTTAATGCCTCGTTTTTACCTTAAAGAGACAGAGTGTCATTTATTTTCCTCTTGAGCCCAAAGTCAAATGAAAGGAGTGTTAAGCAAAGACCAGCCTGCCTTGCAGCAGTCACTTGTGACTGGAGGCTGGGGAGGACAGTGATGGGCCTTGGGGACCATCTCCAGGGCCTGGTGATTGACAGGCTGAGGGGGTGCAGGGCGGGTGATATCAGAACCCCACCGCCAGGAGGAGGGGCACAGCCACCCACAGCGGCAGGGGAACAAGGGGCCCTGTGAGACTGGGAGCCTCCTGGGGGCAGGGGCAGGGCTGGCTAGGAGGCAAGCGCTATCTGGGGGGCTCATAAAGGGGCCAGTTCAGCCAGCACACTAGGAATAAATCTGGCGTGGTCAAAGTCACATAGGCTTGATGATAGAATTACGTGATGCCAAAATTATTTTGGCCTTCGGAATAGGACTAATGCCGGCATTTTACAATAAATCTGCTTTTTGCCTTATAGCCTGAATTGTGTTTAATGAACAATTCACCGTGACTGGGTGATATGCCAACCGATGAATCCTTTAAGCTCTTCTTGAGTGATAAATATCCTGGCAGCATAAAGATAAATAAAATACACCCCTGCTCTCAAGGATCCCAGGATCTAATGCAGAGCACAAGGTAGGGAAAGCAAAATGACAAGGAGCAATGCCAGTAAGCAAATGCCTGATACAGATGACAGCTGTTTCAGGAATTCAGGGATCACCGGAGTTAAAGGGGAAGGCTTCCTGGAGGGGGTGTCATTTCCCAGTGGTGCTGTAATGAGGGGACCAACTCATGGAGGGCTGCAGTCTGACTGCAGGTTAGACCAGGGAGACACAAATTAAAGGTAAGTAGGTAAGTCTGCTTGGCACTTGACAAAGTTGGAAAGAGGCAAACTGTCCATGTGAAAGAGGGTTGGTGGTGTGGGGAGGCCACTGTGCACTGGCACTACAGCAGCTTGAGCCTAAAGGACGAGTTAGATTTAAGTGTGCTGGGAGTGGGGTGGACGCTTTAGTCAAACTTAATGGCAATCATAATCATAATTGTAGCTAATTTTTACTAAATGCCTGTTATGGCCAAGCACTATTCTAAATGTTTTATATGCATGTTTTATATGCACTTAGTCTTCAAAATAAAATAATGAATTGGTTCCCCATTTTGGAGGTGAGAAAACTGAGTCACTGAGAGTTTAAGATACTTGCCTAAATTACCTAATCTACTCTTTAAACATCAGCTTCTTTAGCTATTAAATGTTAGTAATAATAGTTCCTACCTAATAGGATTTTATGTTGTGAGGATTAAATAAGAAAATACATGGGAAGCACTAAGCACAGTGCCTGGTACATAGTAGGTGTTCAATAAAGAGTAGCATTACCACTGTGTGCAGTGGTTCTGAAGGAGAGATGCAGGCCTATGTGAAAGCCACTGTTTGGAGCTTCAGTTAAGTCATGGAGATAACATTTTTTGGCAGGGAGGTATATGAGGAGGGACCCCAAAAAAACCCCAGAATTTATAAAAAATTGTGCACTTATTCTTACATGTTTAAACTTCAGTCACCTTCAAAGTATTCACCATTTGGTGCAATACACCTATCGCAATGTTTTTCCCACTGCTCAAAACAGTTTTTGAACTCATCGATTCTGATGCCTTTTAGTGCTTCTGTCGGTTTTTTTGTTTGTTTGTTTCACCTCTTCCACATTGGCAAAATGTTTTCCTTTGAGGTCTTTTTTCATCCAGGAAAACAAACAAAAAAAAAGTTGCTTGGGGCGAGATTGGGTGAATAGGGAGGGTGGGGCATGGGGGTCATGGCATTTTAGTCAAAAACTGCTCAACACTCAGCACAGTGTGGGCGGGTGCGCTCATAAATCACCATCATGAAATGGCCAAATGCGTTGGAAAAGTCTTCAGAAAAATTCACTGAAGCTGAACACAGCCTCTCATTACAAGGCCTGCTGGTACAGTGATACAGATGGGTTCCTAGAACACTCACCTAGCAGGGAAAACCTGTTCTATAAGCGGCCTGCCCTCCCAAAGATAATTCTGGTTTTTTGGGTCCCCCCTCAAAATTGAAAAGGTAGGAGGGATCATATTATGAAAAGCCTGGGATGCCTGGATTTTGTCTTGTGAAAGCATATGTTCTATTCCTTCCTCTATTTCTAGCTCACTATTTTGCCACTCCCAAGAACCTGCAACTTAACCCCTGCCCCCTCCTCTTCCACCTCTGACGCCTCTGCCTCCCAGACATGCCCACAGCACTGCCCCTGTCTACAGGTGATACTGGGGCTCACAGGGTCTGAGCTCGGCCTGGGCAGATTGAGCAGAACACGAACCCTGACACTCATCTCACCATCGGGGAGCTGGGCTTCCGTGCTTCTGGGTGACAAGTGTCCCAGGGAAGCTGCTTTCTCCTGCTAAATGAACCGGGAGGGCAGAGGACGCTGATCCCATTGTGTTCTCAGAACGTATGGAGTCCACTGCCTCTCTGCGCAGAAGGGGGCTCTGGGCAGGCTCCAGCCTTTCCTGGAGTCCCCTTGGAAGGAGGCACAAAGCTGCCTTTTGTGTTCAGGAGACACTTTCTAGAGCAGCAGAGGAGAACAGGGTAACTGAGTTGCTCTGGGAGCGGCTGGTTGCCGAGGGTGGGTTCCCGCAGCACCTCCTAAAGAAATGTGGCCAATCAGCCTGATGCCATGGAAAGAGCCCTGGCAGAGGAAGGAGATGGACAGCTGGGTGACCCTGAGCAAGTCCCTGTCCTCTCTGGGCTGTAGCCGCCTCACTGGCACATCTGAAGGCAGTGGAGGGCAGTGATTGAAGGTGAAGACTAGAGCCCTTCTCCTTAGGTTTGACTCCAGGAGCTGCATGACCTGGGGTGAGGTACTTAATCTCCAGGAGCCAAATGTCCTCATTTGAAAAATGAGGTGGTGCAGGATTATGAATTAATACATATACAGCACTGAGGCCTGGCACCCGAAGCATTCGGTCACTGTCTAGTGTCACTGCTGCCACTGCTCCTGAGCTGTGGGTGTCGGATTCGATTCGTGAGCCTTTGGAAGGGCTCTGAGAAGTCTGTGCTTCTAGCACCGTTTAGATTCGACTTAGCGAGCATTAGCGGAACACATAATGCATGTGAATATGTTATCATACTTAATCCTTGAACGAGTCCTGTGAGTCCTGTGTCATTATGCCCATTAAGGAAGGAGAAAAAGCGAAGCTCAAACTTGAGTCAAGTTCACAAGGTCACACAACTAGCACATGCCAAAGCCAGGATTTGCACACAGCCCCCAGCCAGCCCTCTTTCCACTCTGATCTGTCTGCAATAGGACAAAGGGTTGTTCCTTTGGTACCAAGTTGTCATATCGACTAAGATTTGGGGCTGAGGCTCTGATTCCAGGCTGATCCAGTTTGGGGCCTAAGTGTGTTTGCTAAGCTCGTCTCAAGGGTGGGTAGGGGATTTGCCAATGGAAATGCTACCGGCTGAACCGGCATTAGCCAACCGTACTGGGGATGAGACTGAGGGGAGCTGAAATTAATCCTCTCATTACAGGCCTGACCTGCAGAGGGATGGGCAGCCCTGAGCCAGGAAGAAGAGCTCCCAGCAACATCTGCTGCTGCGGTCTGCTCAATTTTCATTTCCCCTGTCCCACCGGGGAGTGCTGCCTGGGCACCCAGATGACAAGGCGTGATGTGTGTACACACATGCACGCACATGCCCACATGCACATAGACATGCAGGCATATACACCAGAGATGGAATGAGGGGCTCAGGGATGCAGAGCCTTGGAAATAAAAGAAGTGAGTGAGTCTTCTCCCTTATGCCAAGGCCCCTCTGAGGAGGGCAGTGGGGTCAGAGGCAGGAAGCTCAGAAGCAAGATGAAAACGGGCACCGCAAATGTGCCTAGGGTCTGCTCGGTAGTGCAGAGGCCCTGCCCACTGAGACGGGCCTCCAAACGTAGGAGGGAGGGGAACGCGGACTTGATAAGGCTGCTGTGCGGTGCTGGGGGATGGGGAGAGAAGGGATAATTCTTTGGAGAGCCTGTATTCTTATCCTGTTCTAGCAGGGCACCTGGGAGAGTCAGGGAGGAACACAGATGGTAGAGTCATAAGGAGACTCAGAGGGCGGGGTGGGAGGAGGTAAGGGCTGCTGAGTGCCGAGAGAGGGACTGGACAAAGGCGTTGTCAACCTCTCTGGACGGTCATCAGCCAGATGTACAGACCATATGGAGACAGCTGGAGGTGGGGGGAGGCGGTGAGGGGGAAAAGATAAAACGAAGGGAGGATGGTTGGGAAGGGCATCAGCGTCAGGTAGGAAAGGCGGCTCCCCTAAGCTGGCCCTGGGTGCCATCAGAATGAGAGGTGGGAGGTGTCCCATGCCTTCTGTTAAGCTGGTTACTATGAGAGGACCACAGAGGCCGCCAGGCACCCCTGCTGAGCCTCTGCCCAATTCCTCTGCTTTAAGATTCCTTCAGAGTTCGATCTCCACAGTACACTCCCGGCTCTGTAGTAGCCCCGCCGCCTCCTCTCCTCCTTTAAACCTCAAGTTCCCTGCCGCAAAGTGACGTCATCCCCAATGCCACAGTGGTGGACACAGGACAAATCCCCTCAAGAAAATGAGCTGGTCTTTCTTGGTCTCCCTCAGTGTCTCTGTGATGCCAGGAAACTTGGATTTGGCCCCTGCCGATCTGACCCTTCCATGGTGCTGGGACTCTCTGGCCAGGCCCAGCCAATTGCTGTCTGGGGGAGCTGGGTCAGCTGTGAGCCAGCTGTGGTTGGAACTTTGTGCACTGGCAACTCTGCGGGAGCTCCCGGCCACTCAGAAGACAGAGGGCAACAGCACATCCACCGGCCAACCAGCAGTGAGGAGACTGGCTGGCCTTGCAGAAACCCTTAGGAGGGGGTGAATGAGGAGGCGGTGGAACACCTGGATACCCTATACCTGGAGGCAACTCAGGAACTGGACTGAGGGAGGGTGGAAAAGAAGGCCAGGGGGTGAGTGTGGGGGAGGAAGGGGATGTAGCAGGTCAAGAACAAAGTGTGGATCTTCCACCCAGGTGCACTCATCTCAGCACAGCGTCTGACAGATGGTGCCATGCGGGCTCAAGCATGGAATACAGCCAGTCACTGGGCGAGTGGGGCCATTTCTTCTGGGGGGGATGCCTCCTTCCCCCCCCCACTGGACCCCCTGGGGCTGTCATGTCTGCCACCCTGGAGTCCTCTGAATGGGAGACACAACGGGTCTAGTATCCAAGTAGGAAAGAATTGAGGTTACTGGTTTGAAGGCAAAGAGGGTAAAATGAACTCTGAAAGATCCTCTGAGGGTGGACAAGGCCCAACTTTGCTTGTATCTCTTAAAATTCTAGGCATCCTGAGAGGTCAGTATCCTCCTGCTTTATTCTCTGCTGGGAGGTCTGGATCCAGCTGGCTTCATACCAGTATTAACTGTTCTCCTGGGGAATGGGCTGGAAATCTGGAAAGGTTATCCATAGTCCCAGTAGGGAGTGCGGGGGCAGGGGGAGCAGAATCAGCCTGGAGAAAGGGTGTAAAAAGGCAGTCTTTTTAAGAGGATGTCTAAGAAAGCCTGACAGTCCGAGATGGAAGACCCTACAGTTCAAAAGATAGTTAAAAGGTACCTAGGGACTCATTGAGATGGTTATAGGGTTGGACATGGGTCAGCTTCCCATTGAGTGGTATCTTGGGCTTTTGTTTGAAGTAAATTGATGGATGATTCAATTCTGTTCCTGACTGAAGCAACCATCCTTATGTACCCTCCTCTATTTTATATTTACCCGGTGCTTTACAGTTTACAAAGTGCTTTCAAAGTCAGGTTTGATTTAAGGTCACGCAAACTCTGTCAGATAAATGGGTGAGGACTTACTGCCATTTCATAGGTGAGGAAACAGAGGTCGAAGGATGTGATGATGAAAGCCCAGTTACAAGGAGCAGGCAAAGCCTTTTAAATGCAGTGGAGGTGAGCAACGTAGAGAGGGTCCTCACAGCCGGTAATTAACTTTGGGGTCCAACCATTTCCACGGTGTGGGCAGGAGGGAGCGTTGCGATCACTATAGTTCTTCAATTCTGCATGTATCCAAATGCACCCTTGCCCGACAGAGCAGAAGCCTTGGTTAACGCAAGTGTGGGCTTGTAGGCTATTTATCAGCATGACTTGGGGTCGTGGAGAATAGAGCCAAAGACTGTGAGTGAGAAGGTCAGAATTAGGTCGATACAGGTTGGAAAAGCCTTAAGAAGAATGGGAAGGATCAACTAGAAAGAGTCCCAAAGTGGGAAACAGACAGTCGAGGGATGCTGTCCAGGTAGACAGAGAGTGCCAGGGGAAGAGTGCTTTTATTCAGGGGGATGTAGGTCACTGAGGGAGCCAGGGCGGATTAGCTCTTGGGGTAGCGCGTGCTGATTTAAAGGCTAAGGCCTGAAGTTATCTTTCACAGCTTCGTATTCCCTGACTTGTTCAGGCCTTAAATGGCTCCCCCTTGGTTGCCAAAGTCCAAACCTTGAGCACAGCATTCAGGGCACGCCGCCTGGCCCCAACGCGCCCCTGCAGACGCTGGCCCTCTCCACCTACGCCCTTCCTCCTCACATCCTCGGCCCTCGAGCACCGAGCCCCTCACAGTCCCTGTGCTTGCACACAGCGTCTTCGCACGGGCTCTTCTGGATGCTGCTGGGGAGTGGCCTTTAGCCTTTTCTCTGGCTCAGAACTCCCTGGATTTACAAGTCAAGCTCAAGTGCCCCACTGTTCTTTGATACCTTCTCCAGCTTTCCCAGGCCGAGCCATTCGTTCTCTCCCCCTTAGGCCCTTTGTCCTTGGTGCTGATTTTTATCTCCATGTCACCCTACGGCATCCCGTTTGTTAACACAAGGCAACGTGTGAGGTGCCCATCTGCGAATTTCTCTTACCTTCCCCACGCCCAGCCGTGCCTGTTCCCACAGGCAGTGGGCTGAAGGTTGGTTAGGGGTATGGATTCCAGAACTATACTGCTTGGTTTGGATCCATGCTCCGGCTCTGATTAACCTTCAGTTCTCTGTGCCTCGGTGACCTCATTTGTTAAAATGGAGGTAATAATTACAGATACCTCATGGCATCGTTATGAGGGTTAAAAGAGTTAATATATACAAAGCTTAGGACAATGCCACTTAGTAAGCACTACGTAAGTGTTTACTGTAATGATTATTATCTTTTGAAAGAATAAAGGAGCACCATGGTATAAGCAAGCTGGTCACCTGTGAAGAACTCAGGAAGAGTGTAATGTGATGTAGAGGTGGAAATCGAGTTCCGATAGAGTATGACATGGACTTATAGCCAACAGAAGCCTAACTGATGGGCTGCGTAACTAGTACAGTGGCTCTTAAAGTGTGGTCCCTCCACCAGCAGCATTAGTCCCCCCCGGAAGCTTGTTGGAAATGCAGCTTCTCAGTCCTCACCCCAGCCCAGGGACCCTGAATTGGAGACCCTGGGGCTGGGGCTCAGCGGTGTGTTTTTGACACGCTCCCGGGTGATTCCGATGCACACTCAAGTCTGGGAACCACGGGGCTAGACTTTGCTGGTGTCTTTTTATCTGGGTGCAGTGCATGCTCTGAGATTTCAAACCTGCTGTTGCAAAACAAGTTTGTGGCCTCATCCTGAAGACTAGAGCACATGTCAGGGAGACAACACTGCTGCTGATGGGAGACGCTGTGCTATGAGCCCAGCGTGGTCTCGGCCATGCAGTAGGAGCTCAGCAAGGGTCAATTCCTATGCTTTCCTTCTTTCCCTGCACAGAAGTTGTACAAGAGCGATGACAGAAAAAAAGCCATGCTCCCAGGGCACTGCTTTTGGAGGAGAATCCCTGAGCTCTCTGTAGCAGAGGGGAGGGGAAAGCTACAGCACAGAATTGTGGGGGCCTTGCGTTGAGAATCAGCAGACACAATGTGCACCCTGGGTGCTTGTTCTCTCAGGGCTATGGGGACAGTGTGTACAGAGACATTGTCACTCTGCTGGAGCCTGTAGCTCAGCTAGAGGAACAGGTGGAGAAGAATGAGGGAGGAGAACTTGGCAGGGGCCCAGCGTTCTCCACAAAGGTTTACACAGTGAGTCAGGTTGGCCCCAGCCTCCCCCGAGGAAGGCCTGAGATGCCAAATGAAGAAAGAAGTCTTTAGGGGTGGGGATGGGGTGCTGCCTGCCTCGGTCTCCTCTCCAAGGGGGTTGCCTGTGTGAGAGCTAGCAGCACTCCCTTGCCTCACACCGCACCTGGGCCCTTGGCTCCCTGGTTGGGAACCCACTTTTGAGAGTGTTGAATGAGGTGCCACGTAAACACCTGTATCTATAAGGACGGGAGGAAGAGGGGGGTTCAGGGACTCACCCCTTAAATAAACCCACTTTAGGATGATTTGGGGCAGTGGTTTGCAAAGTGTGGTCCCCAGACCAAGAGCATCAGCCTTATCTGGGAACTTGCAAAATCAGCATATGGGGAATGCACATTCTCAGGCCCCATCCCATGTCCATTAAACCCGAACCTCTGCAGGTAGGGCCCAGGGATCTGTGTTCTACATGCTCTCCAGGAGACTGTGATGAATGCCTGGGTCTCAGACCCACTTACTTGTTTAGGTAACAGATTAAAGTCTTTTTCTTGTTTGGAAGAAGAAGGACACGTGCTACCCAACATCCAAGGGGCCTCCTTCTTGCCCTGGCATCTAGTCTTGCCACACAGTATCCCTCTCATGCCCCCAAGGATGAAGGCATTCTGGGCCTGGGCCCGGGAGAGTCCCTGGAGACAGGGCAGGAGGAGAGGCCCTGTGGGTGGCAGCAGGAGGAGAGAGGCCGGGAGGCTGCCACAACTCATTTTCTCTTCGCACGAAAGCCCAAGGGAGGCCCAAGCCTCCTCGCCATTGAAACTGGCAAATTACAGGATGATGATGGTGATATTACCAATAATGATGATAATAGCATTAATAACGTGAGGTCAGACGGGCATTTTCCGTCTTCGGTCAAGGGGTAAGGTTGCAGCTTTTGTGCATTTGCTTCTGATTTGGAAGAAAACCTGGATCCCAGCCAGCTCCACTTCCATGCCAGGGGGTGCCGCTGGGGCTCCTAGCCCCCTGTCTCCCCCGCCACTTCTGCTGAAGCCTCCCTCCAGTCAGCCAACTCTCCCCTCCTGGCAGAGGGGTCTGCCTGTGTCTGGGCAGGTGAGGGGCTGGTGACACAGCCAAGAGGCAGGCGGTTACCCATGTTCCACCCCCTAGCTTACAGACTAGGCCCAGCCCTGAAGAAGGCATGGGAGAGGTTCTCCCTGGACGCTGGCTGCATCGAGAAGATGAGGGCCCTGGGATCTACTGGCCTCCATGTTGCTCAGACAAGCCACAGGGAGAAACTGGAGGCAGGAGCCATGCAAGCCAGGGTAGGGGGCTTCGGCAAATCCATAAACATGCAGAGCTAGAGTCTCCCCTTAGAGAGCGTCTCCTCCCTCCCCTTGCCCAAAGACACAAGACAGAGCAGAGCGTCAGAATTTCAAGGAGGGAAAAGGGCACCTGGTAGCATTCTCCTTCTGCAATAGCCCTGCCACCCACCCAACCCATGTTTCTTATTCTTCAGTATTTCCCGGGATGAAATATTTCCCTAAATGTTAGAGTGTTTCTGAAAGGATCAAAGAGAGCAACCAAATACCCAAGTCCTCTGTCTCTTCCCTCTTGCTGCTTGCCACCCTGCCCCCATGCTCGGCTTCAAACACAGGAGGAAATTAGCACAAGGCCCCCTGTCATCACAAGCAGTGACTTGTGAACATGTGCTTGGGCTGTTTCTCCTCCACTACAAGAGGTTTGGAGCAGCTCACTGGGGGCTTGTATTTTTTTTTTTAAAGAGCTATGTGTATGTTAAAGTCATTAAGGCTTGAAAAGGGGGTGGGAGGTGGGGGAGTAAAGGCCATTATATGGGAAGAGAAGAAAAATGACCTGTCTTCAGGCTGTCAACAGAGGAAACGCCTCTGCCTCGGGCAGAGGGAGAGGGCCGGGCTCGGGGGCGGCACCCCTGTGCCTGGGAGGCTGGTGCAGGAGAAGGCACAGGAGAGGCTGTGGCTGCCTGGGGATGGACCGTCCCCCTGTGTTACAGAGAAGGCAGCTGGGAAGCAGAACCAGAAAGAGCTAGCGAGCACTGACGGCGCACTTCCTGGGCATCAGGCACGTGGGAGGCACAGGTATCATCCCCAGGCCGCAGAAGAGGACACCAAGAGTCACAGAAGTCACACAGCTAGCAAGTGGTGGACAAAGCACGGAAACCCGGGCCACACGACATCATGGCCTCAGTCTTTAGAGACTTAGCTCCAGTTAAGACCAGCTTGTTTTCTGTGCTCCTGCCCCACCTCAAAGCAGCCAGGGGGAGCAGGGACAGAAGACATCTAGGCTGGGGGTCCGGGAAAGACAGTAGGGGCATCAGGGCAAAGAGTAACTAAGGCCTCAGTCAGTTCGAGCTTGTGGTGTCTCCCTCCTGCCCACGTTTGAGGAAGGATGATGGGAGCTCCTCTGGAGGCCCAAACTCCCTCCCTTCCAAGGCCCCTCAGCACTCACTCAGCAGGCGAACTCCGGCCTCCAGGCCCTGAGCCTGTGGCTCCTCCCTTTCTTTTAGACCTTAGTTTGCCCGCTCCGGACACAGACTGGCCCATGTGGTTCTCTGGAGCAATGCGGCGCTGTTGCAGGGCACCCATCCTGGCTGGGGCTCCGAGGACCCTCATATCCAGCTGCATCCCCACGCAGGCCAGCCAGACCGAGCCCAGCCTCTGTCCCCCTGAGCAGCCCCTCAAGGAGGTGGGGGGGGCTGTCATCCAATTCCTTCCCCAGGTAGCTGAACTCTGCGGGGGGTGTCCTGGTCCCCAGAGCACAGGCTCCAAATCACTTCCCAAGTGACAGCCTTTGTTTTCTGTGTTGGGGTAGTTCGGGAAGGATGAAAGTCTGATCCCACTGGCTGCTCCACAGGCCTCCTTTGCCAAAACATACTGTGAAAAGACCCCTGACCTTCACCTCATCCTTTCTCTGCTCTGCCTCCCGTCAGCCCTGATTGCCTCCCCCCCGCCCCACACCACCCCAAGAGAGGGCTAGACAGCTCAGTAATTTAGGGATCACTAGCAAGAAAAGGTGCAGAGGTCAGAAGTCAGTGAGGGGCTGGGAGGGGAATTTCACCCCTGCTCTCTGGCAAGACCCCTCCTCCTAGAGCCCCTGTCTTCCCACCATCTGTATTCCAGGTTCCCGTGGGCCTGGGAAGGGGGGACAGGCACTGGAGGTAGGAAGTGGTGAACAGATAAAGAGGAGGGGAACGCATACTTTTCAATCATCTTCTGAACCCTGAAAATAACTTTGAAGATGCAAATGTACCCCTCCAACATTCTTATTTGGAAATTTTTTGCTAAGAAAAGTAACACTCTATGTTCCCGAGAACTCAGTTGCTTTAGGAAGTTCTGTCTATGATCTCGTCTCAACTCCACCCTGTTCTAGCTGCTATACAAACAAAAGCTAATTTTCTTAATGTCTGTCTTCTCTCTCCCACCAAGGCCTCCTCAGTCCAGCTCAGGCCTCAGCTCTCTCCAAAGCGCAGGACGTGAGAGGCAGGAAGTGACTCTAACTTGGTCAGGGACATAAGGACCTGTTTCACCTCTCCTCCGAAACCACCAAAAAAAACCTCAAGGGGACTTTGCTGCAATTCTATAGCTACCGGAAGTTCCTTGCTCGGCCCGCATGAGGGAAGTTTTTTGGAAATTACATTTACGGAATGTTCATTCTAGCAGGGCCTTATAGTGCAGTCTTCCCATTTTAGAGATGGGGAAACTGAGGCGTATCTGCATTTGTTCTGCTGGTCGGTCACTGTCCTCTGCAGTTATGAGAAAGGAAAGGGCCTTGAAGAGCTGCCTTACAATGGAGTAGGAGGAGGAGGGGGGTTTGTGGCCAATACTCCTGGGTTCTCACCCACCCTGGGAGGAGCTCGCCCCCTTGGGGAAGAACCTGGCCGCTGGGCGACCTCGCGAATTGCAACTTCACAGGTGGTCACCTCCTTCTGTTCTCTGCCTCTGCTTCCCAGCAGAGGCCAAGGGGCCGGGTGCAGAAGAAGGAGCACTTTCTTCCCTTGTGCTTTCTCCGCCTGTGGAATCCAGCCCGGCCTGCTAACCTCCTCGGTGCCCGGAGGAACTGGGAAGGGTTCAAGTCAGGGAGGGTGGTGGAATTTTTCAGTCTAGGGCAGGGAGTGAAAGCTCTTCTGGGGGTCCCTCCCCCTCTAGGGATGAGGTCAGAAGAATAAAGGTCACAGATGGACCCACCATGGTCTGGACGAGGCACATGTGTTCTTGTTTGCATGAGAGGGAGGTGGGGGGCAGGGTGCACGCCAGGGTTTGACAACTCAGACAGGGGAGAAGCCACCAATGGCTTATAAACTAGACAAGGTTCATCCTGAATCTGGAGGGAGGCCAGTGAGGGTCCTATGAAGTCACCTTCTTGAATGTTACTAACATTTTATTTCATCGTCACTCTGCCTTCTAGTTCTTTCTTTTCCTCTTTCCCCCTTAACCTTCCTCAGCAGGGGATGGGAGCCGAGGGAGTTGGAAAAGAGGTCTGCAGGGCCTCTCTGACGCTGGTGCCCATCAGCGGCCAAGGGAGCTGCTGACAGAAAAGGAATGAAGGGGCAGGGATGGAGGGAGAGCAGATGTCCGCAGCTGTAGCCCCACTCTGCATGGTGCCCTCGCCCCTGCTGCCTCCTGCCGGGAGCCCAGGCTGTGGAAGGGGAGCAGTGGCCAGGTGCAGGGGAGGGCCAGGGTGGGTCTGGGGGAGGGCTGGGCCCCCTCCTGCTGGCTCGCTCCCTCAGTTCTTTTGTCTGGGGAACAGACGCAGAAAGAGAGCTGTCTGGTGCTTTAGGTGGGAATTCGGCTCGCTCTGGGGCAGATGAAAAATAAACTTCACTGGGGCATCTGACAAAACTTCCCCTTTTCAACTGCGACTGAGAGAGGGAGGACCCTCCTTTCGACTTCACCCACATCCTAGACTCCAAGGTGTTTCCACTTCATATTCTAGAACTTCCTCATCCAGTACAGTAGCCACTGGCCACATGTAGCTATTTCCATTTAAATTAGGTAAAATGAGAAATTCAGTTCCTCAGGTACACTAACATATTTCAGTCTCTCAATAGCTGGTGGCTACTGTGCCGGACAACACAGATATAAAAAGTTTCCATTATCACAGAAAGTTATTTGGGACACTGCTGTTCTAAGAAAGTTCAGACGAGTCTTCCATTCATTCTCGATTTCTTCAGATGTTCACACGCTAGCCTGCTCCTTTGGAATGAGGGAATGACCTAAGGATGGGTGTGGGGTGGGGTGGGATGGGGCGGAGGGAAGGGAGATGTAAGAATGTCACAACGATTATGTTCATTTTGGCAACCTGTATGCTTTCTCTAGACCTGGAGCCTCTTTGCTGGTGTTAAACTATTCAATTTGCCTGCGGAGGAGGGGTGGCTGTCTGCAGTAGAGGAGGAATTCAGGCGGCAGCTAAGCCAAACAGGTTTTGCAATAATATCCTGCCTCGTGTCCCCACCCCTGCTTCAGCTTCAGAAATGTCAAGGAAGCTGTGCCAGGGCAATCCTAGATAAGGTGGGTGTAGTGTCATTAGATGACTTACTCTCACACCCCCCCGGCCTCCGCAGGGGCGGGCGTAGGCAAGAATGGGTTGGGGACACAGGTTGGGTCCACCCGCCTGTGGGTGAAGCACAAGCGGTTATGCTTCAGTCAATTTTGAAAACTGTTGACATGACGGAGCTGGAATGAAAGATACAGAGCTAGCTACTGAGCACACCCAGCTAAGCCTCCCACCCAGCTCACTCATGGGTCTGAATGCTTTACCCACTGTGGGAGGTCTCTGCATGGAGGGAAGTCAGGAAGGACACACACACACACACAAGTACACGCTCACCCCCACAAGCACATATTTGGTACCTATAGACCCACACCCCACACATGTACATAGACACATACATATAAACACACATCACACATGCTGCACGTGTATGCACAGGCATCACACACAAATGTACATACCACATAAATACCATACATATACCACACATGCATGCATGCATATACACACATCACACATAAACACACACACATACACACCACATACACCATATAATTCTAGGGAGACTTGTGGGAAGAATCTTTAGCCCAATCTCTCAGTAAGCTTCAGCTGTTCCTCCAGGCTCCAAGGGGGCCAGCAGGTGAGCCTTCCAAAGCCTCCAAAACCAGGGTCTGGGCCCCTCTAGCACCAACAGTCCAGTTAAGCTTTGTTCCCACAGGGGGGAAGGCAAAGGAATTAGGGAGCATTCCTTCCCTTCTTGGGGGCAGTAAGCCCCCAGGCTTCCTGTACCCCTGGGCGCCCCTGCACTTCCCCGCATGGAGTTGCCTCTCACACTCCGCTCTGAAGACTATGTTACTCAGGGATCAGAGACCCCCAGAAAGATTTCCTTCCAAGATGTCCTCTAGACCTCAGGGACATGCCTGAATAGCTCATAGGAAAACTCTGGGCTGAGAGGCATGGCCTCTGTTAGGGAGTTTTTCTTCCCTGGATCCAGGAGGTGGGGTCCTGGGTGATTAAGGCCGAGGATCCCCGTGTCTTCCATGATACTATTTCCTTCTCCCAAGGGCCCGAAAGAGCCGCGGGGAGATCCTGGGGCTCTACTCTCCTTCCAGAGGCCCCTCCTCCTCCCTGCAGAGCTAATTGGCACGACTGGCATAAATATATCCATATATCTCTCTATAAATATACACATCTTTAGCTATATATAACTTTTCTTCTAAAGACTTGGCAAGAATTCCCTAGAAGCCTTTTCCATGACACAATAGAAAAAAAGCAGAGTCATCAGTTTGATCATTCCAGCTTCGGGCTGACCTCTGCAAAGCGCCGTGAACCCTGCTTCCGGTAACTCACCCTCCGGCCTGCAGCGGCCCCCAACCCCCAGCAGTCACGAAATACAACTTGGTTTCCTGAAGTAGCCACTTTAGTTCTTGATGGCCCCTGTCTGAAAGCAAAAGAATCCATTGCTTTTGGCCTATCATTAAAAAATATATATATATAGGCTTTGCAGCTGAGCTCCAGCTGGCAGCAGGAGGAAGTGAGCTGGGCAGTGGGGCCCCATGGCACTTAAAGGCAGCGTGGGCAAGAGTGGGGTGCTGGTGGTTTCTGAGTGGGTCACAACTCTGTGGGCAGGATGGGGTCGTGCTGAGCAGGCATCTGTTAAGGCTTGGCAACCACTTGGGCAATAAGCAAAGATGTGGCTGGACTCCTTAGGAGGTTCCTTGGATAAACAGGAGAAACCCCAGGGTACCAGTGGGAGCTGGAAAAGTTACTTAGGTAATGACTTTCTGAGGGAGTTGCCCTTAGGCACAGGTTCTAAGAGCGCTATCTTCAGCACCCTGCATGGCATTTCTTGGAAGGAGGCCTAGGAAGAGAAGGGGGGAAGACTAGTTCTTCCACCTTTCCCCTCCTCCAGACTTGAAGGCTTGGGTGGGTGAAGATAGCCCTTGCAACTCTTCTTTGAGGTATGATGATCCTAGCTACATGTTGACACCATATTGAATCGAATCCCCAAACAGGTATTCTGTTTGATATTCAAAGTGGGGGTTGGAAGAGGGGATTCACAAGCAGAGAGCGGGAAATGCAAAGGAATAGGAGAATCAACAGAGAAATGCAGAAAATGTAATTCGACAAAAAGAAAGAAAAGAGAAAACTCAACCCAACAACTACACCTGCTAGAACTTTCTTGTTTAGTATTCTTTCCTTTTAAAGTTAGTTTGGTATACCTATAATGGAGAAATGCCAGCAGGTGTTGCTGGCAGCTGTTTAATGACAGTGTCAAGAATGTCTTCCAGGAAGGTAGGCTTGGAGGCAGGAGGCTGCGATGGAGAAAATGGGATGGGGGAAAGAGTAGGTGGCCCCACATCTGCAGAGAGGTAGCTAAGGAATGGAGCTCTGGGAATTGCAATGTTATTCTGTACAAAATTCTTCCTGTAGGAAGTCAGGGGGAGGGAGGAGAGACATATTTCAGTGTTTCTCGGACCTAAGAATGTTGAGCTGGAATTAAGAGCAGCTCACTGTGTCTTTTGGCAAATATCTTAGCTCTCTACTCCACATCTCCCACTTTCTTCTTTATTGTTAGTGACTGTCATGAGGATTAAATAAAAGGACCTGCTGTCACTTGGAGAGGGATCCCAGCACACCCAGGGGCGATTAGCCCTGAAATTCTTCCACATCTGGAAAAGGTAATGGCTCCCAGACTGGCAGGGGTGTGTCACAGTCCAGCGAGAGAAAGATGGTTTTTGTTTCTTCGTGGATCTCAGTCCCCTGGTGTAGGAGGGAGGCTGTGGGAGGTCGGGTTTGGAAGGGAGTGGGGCAGAAGGGACTGAGCTTTCACACCAAATGCAATCCTCAGGTACACATGGAACTCGAAATTCTCTTCTGCTCAGTCTTTACATATGGCTTGTTCCCTACGATTGGCCTTGCGAAGGGCAAACCTGGAAACCTCTCAAGTCAAATTCTTCCTTGAAGGAACCACGGCTGCGAGATGCCCTCAGAGTACTGAGCCCTCCCCAAACTATTACTCCTCTACCTACTGGGACAATAATCAAGATCATATGAAAGTACCTGGTGCTTCTTTTCTCCATCTGAAAGGCTTTACCAGGATTCTGATTCCTGGGATATAACCTGCAGATTTCAGGTTCTATCTCTCAGGTCCTGCTCACTCTGTGCATTTTTTTTTTTAATGGAGTGGGGGCTGTACATTAACCTATCATCACATATATAACATCTGTAATTGATAGGGAAGGAGACATAGGCTTTGGGCAGCAGTTGAAGAACATAGCTGTATTTGCCCTGGTCAAAGGACATATGGTCAGGGGACAATGGTGATTAGCATAGAGACATCTACCGAGGGCCTGTGGCTGCTAATAAGATGGGGAGCGGATAGAGAAAAGGAGAACACCAGCCCCTCCATTTGCTTCCCAAATGCTTTCACACGTATTATCTCACCAAATGGGCCCTTTAATCCTATGGAGTAGGAACCAGGATTATCGACGTCTCCATTTTAGAGATAAGGGAACAGGCTGTAGAGCCCAGGTTTCATGAATTCTGGGCTTCTCTCTCCCAGTGGCACAGCCAGACCTCTGTGAGAGGTTGCACGGGGAGACAAGCACATCCCTTGAAGACACCTCAGGAAAGGCCCTTGCATTGTCCTCTATGTCTCCCAAGGCCCATAAGCTAGTGTTCACATATAATAGATGCTCCAATAATATTGTCTGAATGCCTACTGGAGGTAGGATATGAGAAAGGACCAGCAAGGGTACCAAGGCATTATGGGGGTTGTCAACTTTGAGCCCCAGAACTAGGGTTTATGTTGAGGTTCCAGGGCTTGCTGACCAAATAATCCATTGGGGTTTCTGTTTATCTCATCTTCAAAAGGGAGATAAACATACCCACCCTTAGAGCTGCTCTCTGAACTAAATGAGATGAGAAATGCCATGACCCTGAGGTTCAAGAGGTCACCAAAGAGGACAGAAGAGAGATAAGGAAGCTCTTCTTCAGAGGGTTCTTAGAGCGACGCTCATGCCCTCCTGCCCTAGGTGGGTTGAGTGTAGTGTGCCCAGGATGGGGTGGTGGGCTAGTTAGGGTGACAAGGGCCCTAGTGCATGACAGGCTCTGAATGAATGGGTTCCCCCTCTGCCTCTATGCAGTCTGAAAATTCCTCTGTTAACAGACAAATGAGCAGGGCAAAAGGGTGAGGACAGTCATTAGGACATCTTGAGGACATCTTCCAGCCTCAGAGTCTTAAATGATGTCAGGATACGTCTTTACCACTGCTTAGCTTTTCCATGCCATTCCTTGGGTCTCTGCCGGGCTGAGGGGTAAGTACGGATGACTCTTGCTTCCATGATCATGCCAGGGGAGGTGGTGCTGGCTGTGGTCTAAGTCACCTGACTCACCACGGAGGCAGGGCAAGGTGGCAGTCTTGTGGTTGATTCAGGGGCCTGGGCTGACCTATACCTGGGGCCCCCAGAGGAGGCCCAGAGCAGGTAGAGAAGGCTTAGCAGACCCTCCTGCAGGGTGTACCGACTATGTCTCCCATCTGTTTGAGCCCCTGGAAGAAGCCTGCCTGGAGCTGAAGCGAAAGGATGCCCAGACCGGCTAGCGTTTTTTGAATATTCACTCTTTGCCAAGCAACCATGCTAAAAAATGAACATACCTGACCTCATTTAATTTTCAAAGCACCCTGCAAGGTAGGTATCGTTATTCTCATTTCACAGATGAAGGAACCAAAGCTCAATGAGGTTAACTAATTTTCCCAGTCCATCTACTTAGTAGGTGGCAAAGACCGGATTTGAACTGACATGATATGATTCGAAAGTCCATATTTTTCCCATTACACATGCTGCCCCTGAGCAAACAGCCCACCAGTCAGGAGCTACAAATAAAATACCACACCTCCTACAGTATGCACTAAATCAGCACAGCAGAAGCTGGGGGCTGGCAGAGAGCAGATCTTTGTCAAGACACTTTAGGAGCCAGAGAAATATCTCCGCCCTCCTCCCAGCGGAAGGGTTGGCTGTGTTTGTAAGATGAGAAACATTTTAGGGGGAGGGAAAGGAGAGTGCAATCTCAAGCTAAAATCACCACCCACTCAAAAAATAAACCTGAAGGCAAACTGGGGCCTCAAGGATTTTGTTCAATTGCCTGAGTGTGTGTCTGTGTGAGCACGGGAGAGGAAGAGGGAAAGAAGGAAGCAGGAAAGCAAAAGTAATATATTTTTTTCATGCCCAGTGGCATTTGTCAACTATACTCTTCCCCCAAAACTAATGTTTCTCCCTCAC
Organism: Mormoops blainvillei; assembly: GCA_004026545.1. NCBI lineage: Eukaryota > Metazoa > Chordata > Mammalia > Chiroptera > Mormoopidae > Mormoops > Mormoops blainvillei. The sequence continues at coordinate 76,577 of PVJD01007839.1, forward strand.
TTACTTATTTCACGTTTTCTCCGTCCTGACCTTGAGCAGAGATTTAGTAGATGAGCGCAGGCTTTGGGGCCAGCAGAACTGGGTTTGTTCTCCAAAGCCACACCGGCTGGGATGTCCAATAAACAGATTTTACATGAACGAATGGGAAAATAATTTAACCTCTCTGAGCCTTAGTCTTCTCCTCTGGAACGATAAATAGTCACAGAACCTCCGCTGCTGTGCTCTTAGGTGGGTTAAACGAAGTGCTTAGCATGGCAGTGGGCACAAAGTTGATGCCCAATGAATGTTTCTTACTTCAGCCAGCTTCTCGGCCTCAGTGCTATTGACAGTTTGAGCAGGATAATTTGTGTGTGTGCGGGGGTGGAATTGGGGGTTGCCTTACATATTGTATCATGTTTCGTAGCATCCCGGGTCTGTATCCACCAGATGCTGGCAGCACCTCCTGCCCCGAATGTGGCAATCAAAAAATCAGACATTGCCAAATGTCCACAGAATTGCCCCCATTGAGAAATACTGGCTTCGTGTAATTAATGGCGATATTAGCAGCAAGCACTATACTTGAAAGCACACAGTAGGCACTGATAGTAATGTTCATTTTTTTGAATGAGCGAGTGAATGTATGAGTGAACACACTAAGTAATAACAGGTGTATTCTGCATCTTCAAACCTTGGTGGCAGGAGGAGAACAGTCTGCCACATTCCGGACTCCAGGAGGTTGAAGGAATCAGAGGGGGCTGGGAAGGGCACCACCTGGCCCCTGGGTGTCTCCACTGCCAGCTGTCTTTTGGCGCAGACCTGGCATCTGCTGAGATTTGCAGATGGAGCACTGACAGGTGAGTGAGGCTGGGGGCTAACTGAGGATGAAGGAATTTTTCCCCCTGGGAAAGGGCAATCCCAAAGGAACTTGCCTGCAGCAATGAGGGTGTGAATTTCAGTGTATGAGATGGGATTGCTCGAATCCCGTGCACTCCCCCAAAGAACCTCCTTCCTGCCAATGGCAAGTCGGAGACACTGGGCGGAACCCCTGAAGGCCTACCCTACCTGGAGGCACAGCACAGGCTGGCAAGCCCCTCGACTCACATCAAACTGATGCCTTACAGCTGGGGGAGGGAGGCGGCTCCTGTTCTAGGATTTCTTCCCTCTCCCACCCTACCTGCCCCCTCCTTGCTTTCCTTTTAAACATTTATTGAATGTCTGCTGTATTAGTTGGCACAATAGGCACAGAGATGATAAGTGCAGCCCCTATTCTAAAATTGCAGAGCGTACTGAGGGACAGCGAAAGGAAAAAGGGAAATTATGATAATCATAGGTAACATTGACTGAGCACTTACTCTGTTTTGGAAACTGATCCATGTGCTTTTCACACATTAACTCATTTGCTATGTCCCGCACAAGTCTGCTAGGCAGACACCAGTTTGCAGATGAGAAAACAGCTAAAAGAGGGGTGAAGTGATTCTTGCTACACAGGCCGGGTTTTAAGGGGCAGAATCAGGAGTGGGGCCCAGGGCACTTTGGCTCTTGGGCCTGAACTCTTCTGAACCACTTTGCTCCCCTGCTCTAATAGCCACGAAGCACATAAAGGGCGCTTTCTGGAGGAGGTGATGCCACAGAATCTTGAGGATAAGAAGTGATGGCTCGACGAAGGGAAGGGAGAGTGTTCCTCATCTGACAGGACAGCACACGTGAAGTCCCGAGGTGAGGAGCATGGAGCTGCACTGAGGTTCTGTGGGGCAATTCTTACCCTCCCCCTGTGGACCCCCTCCCCTGGCCTTCTGACTGGGTTAGGGCCCACCCAGCCGATCGGACCCCGACCTCCTGGCCTGGTCTGCTTCTCTGGTCGCTCGCATGGAGCCATGTGTTTGGCCTCCTTTTCCAGCCGTGCTGCCTGATGTAAAGGCTTTACAGCCAAGACGGAGAGATCTACACTCCGCCTCCCGCAGGTGCGGTCTTCAACAGCCCACTCCCCCCACCCCCATGCCTGATCTGTTCTCCCTGCCTGGGTCCTCGGGCTCACCTCTTGGCCCTGATCTGGGTTATTTCAGCATCGCCTTGTTCTGCTGACACCAGGTCTGGGGGTGGGGGGGAGTGTGTGTATGTGTGTGTGGCAGGCGGTGATTATGGTATATGCGTGCCTGTTACAAGGGGCACATACCACATGACAGGCGGGCAGGCCCAGCATTTTGTCATCTCTCATCATCTCTCATTCATACCTTTTTTAAACAATAAAAATATCATACTTATAACCCTGGTATATACATATATACAGGGGTCTGGCAGAAGTAACACCTGCTTGAGTATGGTTGGTAGGGTAATAATACGGGGGTAATAATTTATAGTTTCAATTTGAACATTTCACCTAAAATGTCATATGGTGTGCTTGAGTGTGATACTGTTATGTTACAGAATTACATGCTTGTGATTTTGTAATAAAAAAGGGGTGATATTTGTGCTAGACCCTATGTATGTATTTCAGAGGGTGGAAGTGGGGAATTAGAGTGGTCACCCTAGAGCTCAAAATGCACTCTGTCTGAAAACTAGTGTCAAAACCATTACATGAAGGGTCTTAACATTTCAAAGTTGTAGGTAGCTTTGAGGATCTGATGAAAGCGACGGTCTCTCTAAGCAAAAGTTATACATATACAAATGTTTGGATGACGTCTTTCTCTAGGAGATCATGGACCCCCTGAGTCCTGGAATCAGGTTAAAAATCCTGT